>VZTV01094314.1:1211-11813 GCA_013400875.1 Anhinga rufa
ACCGAATGAAATATGGCGAATAAAATTCAAGTTCAACAGTCCCTTTCTTCTTATTGGAACAAAAAAAAAAAATCAGTCTTTAGCTTCTTTATGATACCCACTATTGAGTTTTGTATTTAGAGCATTTACTTGAAAATGGTGAGAATAATTTTGGTTTGATCCTGCTTTTGTTTTCATTTTTTTTTCTACATGCATCTTTTCTGTGTCTTTCACAAATAAACCTCAAGGGACTTCAAGTATTCATCTTCAGACACTTAAAGGAACACCATGAACAGATGTTTGAGCAGGGAACTGAATACATCTCGGCTGACAATACATCATACAACTCCATTGACACCTGTGTGGTTTCAGTGCTGCAGTAACTCCTGCTGTCTCTGTCAGTAATGCTGGGCAACCTTAACTGGGGCTTAGAAGACTGTCTCCACCCCAAGGTGGTATGTAGTTAAGGCTTTAGACAGCTTTCTGGATAGCGTGGACAAATGGACTTGGATCAACTCAGGTCTAAAGCCAGTTAAGCTGACAATAGTCACATATCTGATGTTACTGCTAGTTTTGTGTCCTTCTATCTTTTAATGAAGGGAAATGCTAGTAATGCCCAGTCCATATGCTGGTAGATGTGGTTAGAAAGCCTTTCAGGGAAGGTAGGCTAAAGAAGTGACAAAGCTGGCCCATATCCAGCTGGATCCTAAAGATGGTGATAATTAGCACTCTAACATTACTATGTTTACGTGCAGGGAATAGGGAACTTTTTTTTTTTTCCAAAATGGGCATGCAACTCCTAAGCCAAGATGTTAAGAATTCTGATTTGTATTTAGGATTTTAGCCCTTTTGCAGATTTAACGTGAGGATCTTTCCTTCTTTTTTGGCTTTTGTTTCCACTAGGGAAAACCACAATTCCTCTGGCACTTCCAGTTATTCAAATTTGGTATATCCAAATTGGTATTTTGAGGCAAATAATAGAAACCTGTGAGTACTCATGGAAGCATTTCAGTACACCCAACAATTCGAGCAGAAGCAATTGTGCCTTCTAACCTGCAAGCTCTCTGTACTCTGACAGCTCTCCTCAGCGTATCAAGCCCCCGNNNNGCCCCCGTACATCTCTAAGACTTCACTATCCAAGATTAAACAACTCCAGTTACTGGATTTTGCTCCATCCACCAAGATGGACTCAACACCTTCCATGAGAGACAACATACAACAATATTCAAACTATAATTAATAGGTATAGCAAATTAATTAAACAGGAAAATCTCAAGATGGAGACATTGTGCTGAATTATGGCCTGTTTATTGAGAAATCATTACTGTGCAATTAACAGTATTTTAAAAAGGCTGTCATCCTGGCAAAGTAAAACAGTCTGGCACTACCATATTGCCTGATCTTGGGCTGTTGGTATATTTTCTTTTCCCTGTCAGGGAGTTACCAGCAAAAAACTGGAGACTCAGAGTTTGTATTTGTAGAGTAATTATTTCCTGCATTACTTGACTAGGAAATCACAGGCATGAGGTAACTTTAATTGTGTTATTCTGTCAAGGAATAATAAAAGAAAATCCATGAAGATTTTTTTTTCTTCCATGACTAGTTTGTTAAGTGAACTAAAAGCACATTTTCAGTTTGAACATACCATCCCTTCCATCTGAAAAAAAAACCCCAACATTCATAGGCTAAAACTTAGGAAAGAGTTTAACTCTTCCTTGAACTGACAGCTTATTAAGTGGAAACTTAATTTGTTTTCCAGGAAGAGCACAATGACACTATATCTTTGTGTAAATGTTTTTTGAGGCAAAGTTTGCATTTCTTTTTGCAAATGTATTATTTACTGGAATACATTTCCCCCGCCCAAATAGGAGAGTACTTTCTATTATTGTGTGAATTACAATTCATGAAGAGGTGGAAGAACAGTCTGGATAAGCACAACTGTACAGACGTAAGCACAACTGTAGAGGATGTTATCAGGGTCCTCCTAGCTCTGGACGCTAGCCAGGGGGGCAGCAGCCTAGGAGAAGTGATGTGCAGTCACTTGGCATGGTGTGTGTCCAGCTTCTAGCAAGGGTGGCATACGTGATGACTCAGCCTGTTCCTTGGGTGACGTCTGTAACAAAGCTACAGCTAGGTCCCACTTTTTACTCTTGTTTTAAGCTGCAAGCTGCTGCCACCCTGTTAGACTACATGTTCATGCAATGAACTTAAAGCATGGATTCAGGGATTCAGCTGGAATACTTTTTTTCAAAATGCAGTTAAGCAATCTAGGGTATATAATAGATGAAAGTAAATTTTACAAGCTTTGTGAGAGAAGTGAGAAAGAAACTCAGAAATGCTAACTTCAATTTCCTCAATCCTGCCTTTCACATTTCTCTAAGAAAAAAGCTGCATTTTTTAAGAACCTTACAAAGGGTTTGAAATGCAATGTGATTCCATGGTAAAGATGCATCTGTCCTGTCTGAATGTGGGTCATGTTTATAGGAGAACAATATTTATTTTCCAAAAGAAATTGAATCACCTCTGAGTTTGTTTAAAGGTAACAGAATGTTTGGTATATTTTGCTTTTACAATTTCTGTTTCCACATAACGATGGATACTTTTATAAAAGAGGCTTACTGTGTTTAAGGTTCTTCCCCTGAAATGATCTGGTTTTATTGGTAGCAATGAGAGATGTCCAGAGGAGTTCTGGACTCACTGGCTATGAAAGATTAAGACCTGAGATGTGCATTATTATTTGACTCAGACAACTCTTCAGTTGCCATTACTTCTCTACCTTTTCTTCATTATAATTTTGGTGAGGAAACATATTTCCAAATACATCAATGAATGGGGAGGATGTTGCCAAACACAGGCCCATGAATTTTCAGCCAGCTTATCCTTTCTTTTCTCCACTTTCTTTTCCCTAAACAGCAATATTATTACTGTAGTTGTTGCTGTTGTAATTATTCTGTTTACAAGTGTTGTAACATGTATTTGGGCACACCTGGCTAGAAGATTCAAAACCTGTAAGTTTTCCATATATGTAATTTCATCTTGAAGATTTGTGCTGCTTGGAAATTTCCTATTAAATGAAATCTGCTTTAACTGCCTTTGTAAGAACTTCGGGGCTAACCCCCTGTAGCAAATAAATTCAGCAACAAGTGCATTGTTGCAGTTTTAGCCACTTATATGAGGGTCTGTGGCAGCTAAATGTGGCAAAGTATGAATGCAAATGCATGGCGCAAGATGGTCTCTGAGTGCAGAAACTTAAGATACCTTTGAATGAAGCTCAGTCAAATGTAATATTCATGATGTTTTCCCTGCTATGGAGTATCTTTGCCAACAGTCTGGCTAACTGGATAGAGGAGAGCCTTAACTAGGAAAAACAAGAGAGGGAATGATTCCACAAAGAACATGTAAGGAATTTGGGTATAGGATGGGTAAGCCAAGCGTCCAGAGTGATGGGAATAGAAAAGACATAGCAATCAACAAAACAGAGCTGAAATGGAATGCCTTCAAGCACAGGCACTTAAAGAAGGAGGTATCTGCAGAATAGCCTTATGGAGAAGGCTCTCAAGCTTCTTCTGGGGAAACAGCATGCTTGGATGTCAGTCTGAAATGTCCCTGCACAAATGGCCCCAGCACAGTGGATAAACAGGAGAAGTAAGAAGTCTTTGTGCAGTTACAGGGTCTTGACCTCACTGTGATCACAGGGACATGGAAGGGTGGAAGCTCACATGACTGATGTCCTGTGATGAAGGGATGCAGGCTTCTTAGGAAGGACAGTCTGGGAAGGTGATGAGGGTGGTGACCCTCTATGTGAGAGAGCAACTGAACCACATGGAGCTCTGCACTGGGATGGGTCAGGAGCCAGTTGAGGCAAAGGTTATTGGGCACACCAACATGAATGATGTAGACCTCTTGATCAGGTAGAAGAAGAACATGGGGTCTTCAAATGACTACAAGAAGCCTCTTGTTCATGGACCCTAGTCCTCCTGGGGGACTTTAATAATCCCTGTACCTGCTGGAAGGACAATACAGCAGGACTTAAGCAAAAATATTGACATTAGAAGTCTAAATTTTCTATTTCATAGAAAACAAATCTCAATAGCAACAATATGGTTAAAAAACATTATAAGGAAAACTCTCTTAGAGTGTAGCCCTTTTCTCTGAAGCTTTGCTTTCCCCTTAAAAGTTCCCCAGGATACAGATGCCCATAGGTGCAATGTGAAGTGGGTGACCTGTGAAGTGGGTGTTGTGGTAAGTTGTCAGCATCCTAGGTTCCTCACTGTGATTTAATAATGAGGACTTCTTTCTCCTCAATCTTGGGTCCAGTTGGGTTTATTTTTACATTTCTTAGCAAAATCTGCTTGGACTTTTTTGTTTGGTTGGTCTGTTTTGTATCTTTTCCTGTTGGCTCCTGGTTGTTCAATCTTTCTCTTTGTCATTTACAAAACTGGTTTCACCTGAAAAACGTGACGCTGTCCCATTTTGGTGACCACTGTAGTCTGTGCTAAAAGGCGGTGCCCTCTGGTCCTGCCTCTGCACTCTGCCACATGACATATTAGTCTACAGTCGTGGACACTGCAGTCCACACAGAACAACTACTTGTTATCATTATAAACCAAATAATAACTAAACCAAACCTAGTTCATAGTTACCTGACTGCTTGACAGCTGCTGTCTCAGATAAAAAAGCTAAAACAGCTCAGGCCAAGACAAGGCCAGAGGTGTCCTGAGACCCCGCCCTTGTGGTACAAACCTTAGTCATGCCAAAACTCACATTTACTAGTCTGCAACAAGAGAGGTAGTTTTGTTTCCAATTTTGCATGTGCAACCAGAGACATGGTAATAACTCAGTCTGAGCAGGAAGGCATGCCGGTTATGAGTCCTGGGTCAGAATGATGGAGAACAGTCTTGTGAGACATCTCTCTTTCAGCAGTTTAGTTGGATCTGTTTTTTTTTACAAGAGGAAAAAAATAGCATCCTCTACATCCACAATAAATGCCATTTCCCATTTCCCAACAACTGATTATTAGTGTACTTGCCTACTGTGAAGCTTAATGAAGTCATGGGGAAACATTGCACAATAACACTTGTTTATTTCTAAATACAGTGACAACTCTGATGACTAAAAGATTATTGAATGAGAAACTTCTTTCAAGCTGTGGCAAGTATCTGAATTCATATCTAGTTTCTGCAAATTTAACCGTCCCAACCTCTCACTGCCTTTTTCATTGTTAATTACCTGAACTCATTTAAGCTACTCTTTACCCAGAAGTTATGTCTTAGTCTTATCAAAAAGCAAGCTTAGTATTACTGCCATTTCAGTAACATCAGCTGAGAGTAAGTGGGAGAGTTCATTGTCTTAATTGTAATTGTGGAAGCTTATGTTCACACCTCCATTCTCAGGATTTGCCCAAGAATCTGTGGTTTTATCTGAATTCTAATGAGAAGTGAAATAGTAGGCTCTTGATATGGAGACTTCCTAGAGATGATGAATGATTAGCAGTTGGCTTACTCTGTTTTGGAGAGAAATTACTGAAGTTACTGAATTGTTAATCCTCTTCTGTGTCATGTTGATGAGCTGCTTACTCCATATGGTCATAGAATCATAGCATAATTCAGGTTAGAAGGGTCCTTGGGAAGGCTGTCTTTCAACCACCTTCTCACAGCAGAGCCAGATGCTGGTACTGACCAAACCAGGTTGCTCGAGGTTTTGACTAATTACCCCTTGAAAAACTCTGAGGTTGAGCAACCTGCTGGTCCTCATGGCAGAAAGGTTTCTCCTTATGTCCAGCTTGAGTGTCTCTAGTTTCAGCTGCTGCTGCTGCTGTCTCTTGCCCTCCTGCCAGGTACCACTGTGAAGAGTCCATCCCTGCCCCCTCAATTCCTGCTGCATAGGTGGCAAGGTGCTGTTAGGTGCCCTAAAGCTACTTCTGCTCCAAGCTGAACCAGCCCTGACCCTGCAGCCCCCTGATTGCAGGGTGAGTGCTCCAGGTCTGCCATCCCGGTGGCCTCGTCTGATGTCCTCTGGTTGCTTGGTGTTTCTTCTCTCCAGGACCCCCAATGGGATGTGGTGCCTGGATGAGGTCTGATGGGTCCTGAGCATAAGGCATCACCCCTGCCTGCCTGTGGCTCCCTGCCCTGGGCCCTGCTCACACTGCTCCTGCCCTCAGATGCATCAACTGGTCCCCCTGCTTGGTGTCATCTGCAATGCCCACAAGCCTCTCTCCCCATTACAGTTCACTGACAGAAGTTAAACTAGACAGGCCTCAGTATAAAGCCTGGTGGTCTGTACCTGTTGCTGGTCCCCAAGTAAATACAACCCATTAACTGCTAACCTGTAAGCCTCTCTCACCCAACCAGTCTTCCACCTGCCTGGTTGTCCACTCATCTAGGGTGTAACATCCTAATTTAGATACTATTTGGCAGTGTTGACAGCCCTGCTAAAGTCAGGGTAAATATTATCCACTGCTCTCCCTCCGTCACATTGTGCAAGCATTATTCACCTTTGGAAATTGAAGCTGAGGGTTGTTAATCTGCTTCTACTCCTTCATGTACCTAGAAATGTGCTTCAAGACGACTCAATCCATGATATCACCAAGGGTCAATGTGAGTCTGGCTGGCCTGTAGTTCATCCCTTTTGCTTTTTTTGAAGGTGAGTCCTTCTCTGGTCTTTAGAAATCTCTCCCAACCTCTGTGACCTTTCGAACATGATAGAGGATGGCATTGCAAAGACATCAGCCAGATCTCAGCACAGTGGGTAGGGCCACACATATGGACTTACGCAGGTTGAGTTCTCCCAAGTGATGCCTGACTCAACCCTCGTCCATCGCTGGTTCTTCACCTCCCCCTTGAACCCTTTCACTAAGCACAGAGGTCAGGGTACCTCAGCCCTGCTTGTGTCTACTGTCATTAAAACACCCAACCCTTTCAGCAGTGGGCCCACATTTTTCCTTGTTCACCCTTTTATTACTAGTGTAGTAAGAGACACTCGTCTTGTTGCCCTTGACATGCACTGCAAGTCTCCAGCTGAACTCTGGCTTTCCTGACACCACCCCTGCATTCTCAGACAATGAGAATTCCCTCTTTGTAGCCTGCCCCTGTTTCCTTCCATGCCTTTCTGAACTGGAGCTCTGCCATGAATCTTGTGCTTAGCCAGGCTGATGTCTTAATGTATTTATTTGTTTTCCTGAGCATCAGGATGGACATTCATGTTCCTGGAGGATTCCCTGCTTAAAAGTCTGCTAACTTTCCTGAGATCCTTTGTCTTTCAGAGCTGCCTCCCATGAGACCCCACGTGAGCAAGCTTAACACTGCTCACCTGAGGTACTAGATATGTACCCAACTACTTGTCTTCCACAATCCCACAGGATCCTGAACACCTCTATTTCAGTCTCCCTACAGTCAAGGTTGCTCTTGATTATCACTGCTCTGATCACTTCTTCCTTGTTAGTGAGCAGCAGATCCAGGGCTACATCACCCCAGGCTGGTCCATCCCACATCTGTCTTGTCCTGACACCATTCAGAAATCTCTTGGAGGCTTCTGTTTCCCTTGCTGTAGATGTCAGGGGGTTTGAAGATCCCCAGGAGATCCAGGGTCAGTGATCAGAGACTTCACACTGTTTGAAGAAGCTTCATCTGCTTTCCCCCACAAGGTGGTTGGTAACAGCCCCCTGCATTGTCACCCCTTTCCTGCCCTCTTCTCTGGCTCTCACACACTCAGTTTGGCCCACCTGTTGCCTATCCTATAGAGGACCTCAACACATCCCAACTGCTCCTTCACATAGTGGGCCACCCCCTCCTTGTTGTCACTGCTTTCCTCTTTGAAGGGTTTATATGCATTCATCACAACATTCTGGTCATGCAAGCTGTCCCACCATGTTTCTGTGACCCCAGAGATGCTGCAGATCTATGAATGCACACCACACTCCTTTTTTTTTTCTCTGGCCATGGGTGTTTGTATGCATACCATTCATGTTTTGAGCCCTGTTTTGTTGTTCTGGAGGTCTTTCTTGTACATGTTGACCTGTGCCCTTTGCTCCTACTCTGATTCACTAAAGATTAGACAGATGCTCGAGTTCTGGGATTAGGTCCAGAGAACATGTTTACAATAAGTGTACTGACTCACACAAATTTGGTATTAAAAAAAGGATGTGCTAATGTGTTTGTTTAGTTGGGGTTTTAAGGTTGGGTTGTGTTTTTTTGTTGGTTGGCTGGATTTTTTCCAGAACAAAATAACAACAGGAAGCTGGTATTAAATCAGATAATTTGGTAAATCTTTGGGAACAGCAGTTTTCTTTTAAAGTAATTTCTTCCAACCTAGGTATAAATCCCTTATATACTCTGAAAAAAAGGTATAACACATGTGCTTCCTTTTAAATAAGATAAAACTTCTCTCAGTTCTCTTGCATATGAATTATCCAGAGTGAAACAGCAGGGTAAATAACTACAACTAAGATTCTCAATCTACCTCACATGAAGCGAAGACTTTGTAACAAAGACTCTTTTACGGCACATCATCCAGATCTAATCCATCATCTCCATCAAAGTGAAGGGATCAGCTGACAAGTATAATTTGAAAATAACTATTTATGACCATTGAGAGGTCCTTGAGAAGTTCTTCTTACCACTGCCATTTATAAATGTAGCCCCAAAACTTTCCTTGTTTCTCCAAGAATGAGGCCTGTAGAATTATAATGACACTCATCATCTCCTCTGGTTTAGTTAAAGGTTGGTTTTTCCATTGCAAACATATATTTTACAAGATTTCTACTGAATGTTTGAAAATTATGTGGGCAGATGGGTTGCTATAGAATAGAGTATCTCAGTGGTTTGATATTATTCCTGTCAAAAATTAGTTCAACATATTAATTTTCTGATTTAAAGCAGTGGATTGATCCAATTGGTTTATGAAAGAATCTGATATGTATAGATTGAAAAGGGTCTTTAAAATTTGAGCATGACCTCATGCAAAACTCTGTGTCTATTGTTTTATTGAGGATCAAATAGACATTTTACTGTTTATGATCAATCAAGAAACCATGTGTTCACAGTAAGCTTGCTTAACCCTGTCAAAGAAAGGCTGGGAATGGGGAGTACTCTTCCTCATGCATTGATGAGGAGGGAAAGAAAAGAAGAGTAGGAGGGCCAATACTGAGAAAAGAATTAGCCTACTTAAGGTGAACAACATGCTGACACAGATATAATGGTTATAAATTTTCATGAGATTCTGAAACAGTGTTTTGGACTGAGTACTTCATTTGAAGATCGACTGTGATCTTTTCTTGTGTATGCCAGCTTTCCTAGATGAATTGAAATGCGCTAGCTAGACAATCTCTTAGTGTTAAATATCTTAAAACAGTGCCTAGTTTATGAATGTTCTACCTAGGCGTGATGCTGCTTGTTTTTCTTTAAACATTGGTGTTACATCCCTCCTAAAGAATAATCCTAGCAATTGCATTATAACAAACTTTCTACTGAATACACAGAAATGAGAACACAGGAGTTCAGAAAAGAAGTGTCATCTTCCTTCATGTTTCATGTCTTTTGTTTCCCACACATATGTACGCTACTTCATCCACAAAATTTTCTTTTTAAACATCACCTTCTCTCTAAGCTCAGTGTGTTAGGAGCTTTCTTTTAGAGCAATACATGAACACTCGAGCTGGGTCCTACTTGAGACGTGGAAGCAAGTGCTTAATAAGTGGAAAGTCCCTTTAACAATAATTAGGAAGTTTAATCAGATCCCTAGTATTCTTATGATGGCATAGCCTTTTGCATAGTACTGTCTGGCTAAGAATGAGAAGTCACACTTAGGTCTGTTCTAAAGATACTGAAACTTATGAGGAAGTACGTTTATCTTGTGTCTGGCAGCATGATTTTTTCCCATTTTTCTATGGTACTGGTGCAATTTAATGTCAGTTCTAAACACCATAGGGCAAATAATGGATTTTACAGTTCAGTTTTTGAGCCAAAAATGGGTTTAAAAATTAATGGGATGGAAAGAAAAAATCCTTTAATGTTAAACTGTGGTATATGATTTCTGATTAAGATTTTTTCTAAAAATTTCTCCCTTCTGCTTTAAAAATCCTGCCTAAGGAACATAATTCAAGTCACAAACCTGATAACATTAATTTTTAAATATTCCTGCCATTCCATGTCTTTCTTTTTTCCTACACTGTACTGTAACTTTTGAATAGCAATTTTAACCACTTTGAAGCTGCAGTTTTAGTGTGTTTCCTATTGGTAAATATTTATCAGTTCTAAGTTAAAGAACAAATAGTTCTGAAAGTGAAATATACTTCATGTAAATATATTCTTTTTCACTGGTCTCTTGGTATTACATGTAACAGGGGAAACATTAAAACAATCTTTACTGTTTATTTTTCAGAAGCTGTTAGAAGTTATTAATATTTTCATTGTACCTGCAGTTTGTAGTGGAAAGCAGAATCTTGTAAGGTTCTACAGGAACTGTTTTAATTAAATACATAATGTTTGAAAAATAAAGAATTGTTCAGGGCTACATCTCATAACTCGGGTGTGGGGGTTTTTCCACATTGGACCAAGAAGCTAAGAAATAGCCTCTGAAATACTGGACTGTCTTTTTCTTTTCACTATTGACAACTAGTATTTTAGG
>VZTV01094314.1:11857-21863 GCA_013400875.1 Anhinga rufa
TCTTATTTGGTTTGATTTTGTCTTTTTTTTTTTTTCTCCCATGAATCACTTTGTCAACTCTGAACTTAACAGTATTTCTTGTCCTTCTGTCTTTTCACTATTTTTTTGTCCCCCTGAATCTCACTTTAAACTTTTCCCATACTTCCTCATTCAGCTCTCCATGAGAGATTTTTCCCTCAAACACCTTTTAAATCAGGTAGGTATTAAAAAGCTCAGACAGTTAATGGAAGGGAAAAAAAAATAGACAAGCTGGAACAGACAAAACCAATACACAGCTGAACACCATGTTCCGTACCTTGTGGTATGACACTGCCAGTTTTTTTCTTAATTTAGCAAGTCAGTTTCAGAATCTCAAGCTATGGACTGGAACATGATTATGAAATCACAAAAAAAGATGCAATCTAAATACTCTACCAAAAATACTGTTGATATTTCCAGCTGACAGGTCTTCCTTCACTTCTCCGTCTACAAATACCCAGCTTGTTTCTTGAAGTCACTATACTCACCACACAAACTTGGTACTGGACACCAATTCCAGACAATTTTCTGTCGAATACAGACTGAAAGCTATGTTTGCAGTTGACTCAAGTATGGCTTTAAATCACTTTTATAAAGAAACTCCACTGTTATAGTTTTGAATTCATGATGCTTTTGAGATTATTTATCATAAGCAATACAACATTTCTTTTCACAGTGCGAGAGTAACCACATGTTAATGGTATGTGTTCTTTTCCTGTAAATGAGCCATACCAGCCAGGAAACATTGTTGATTGTGCAGGTGAAGGCACAAGGTGGTTGTAATGACTGTAATGAGTGATACATAGGATAAGCTTCATTAAGCAATTCCCACAGCACTTGCTGTCTGAAGGAATACTGCTGTTTGACATGTTTATTAATAGGCTCTGACATTTTAATGTTAACCTGCATATCCATCTTAATACATGTTGTTTTCGTCCTTTCTTGTGTCTAAATAGCAATTAATTTCCAGTCTACCATTGACAACAATGCATTGAGACAAAGATCAAGCTGTGTTTTATAAATTCTCACAAATGTTGAGTCGTTGACAGAAGTAGAAGTGTTAATGTTAGTAGTAGTGTTCTTGACAGTGATTTATACCTGCTTAATGTGCAGCCTGCAATTTTCTCATTAAAAGATGAGCCTTACTGGTTGTATGCCATTTTCTCTTTGACTTACAGTTTGTTACTCTGTGTAAGTTGGTTTGCCATGAATGTGTCACATTTCGATTTCAAATATTGAGTTAATTTCAGTCTGGATTGGGACAAGCAGAAGCGGAAGGAATAAGACAGGAAAAAGAAAATACAAATAATGTTGCCAGGACTCTGATAAAGGATATTTTTGGTGTATAAAGTAACTTCATTCTCTGGATTCTTATATCCTTTCAATATGTTTTCCAAGCCTAAAGTGCAATTAACATCAGTCAAAGGTACTTTTCTATCTTCTTCCATACATTCCATGTAAGAGGATAAAGATTTTTATAGTGTAGACAAAAATTTCTCTACCCTTAGCTCTTGGCCTTGATGAGGACACATGTAAAGTGTTTTGTTAGAAGTCCTGGTACCTTCTAATCATGGAAAACGTCCATATTTCTTTTCCTTCCTCTCTAATCTTCTTAGTAGCCCTTTACTGAAAATTTTCTAGATATGAAAGTTCAGCCAGCATGAACACAGTGTATGACCTGAACGGCAGACAGAACTTGAATTCAGACTCTCAGCTGCCATTGACCAGAACCTCCTTTAAATCAACTTCCCTAGCTATACTTTTGTAAGGAAACAAAACAAGCATTCTCCTTGCATTTTTAATGATTTCTTAAACAAAACAGATTTTAAAAACTCAGCTGCTAAAATGCTGTGCTAGAGTTCAGTTCTTCTGCTATGGGGCATTTACTCATTGGTTTGAATGGAAGCAGACTAGGAGCATGTCTGGAAAGAGTAGGAAAGCTCACATTAACCTCTCCATACAATGACAGTTTAGTCCTGGTTGAAAAGCCTTAGTTCTCAACTGAGTCATTTTAAGCTAGTTAAGGTAAGTCAGACAGTACGTACCGCAGGAGATTCCCTACCTGCTGGTCTCTTCTGAAGCTTTTGTTCTCATCTTTCTAGGATGCCATGTGACCAACATAACTCCTGGTAGATGACCATTATGGGAATAGTCCTCTAAGTGGAGCCCTCCAAATTTAAGCTGGCAAGAGAACTGTTAGGAAGATATCTAGCCCTAGAACAGATATGCAAAACCATTAAGCATATATCCATTTATCTAATCAAAAGGAAATCAGCTTCTGAGATTTGGAAAGCATGTGATTTTACTCCTCATCAGTGATTCCAGTACAGCTGCGTGTGGTTCTGCTTTCTCAACTATAAGCTTTAGTAAGCCCTATTTTCAGTGATATGTTGAGAAATCAATTCAAAATTTACCTGGATTTTTGTTTACAGATTGAAGAGTAAGCCAGGTCTAGCACTAATAGATGGAAGTTTGCTACTGAAAAGCAGGATTTATGTTTGTGTGCAATTGCTTTTGTCACCTGAGGATTTATTAGTCAATTAAACAGAATTATTGAGACAAACCACCATACTCACTCACAGCTGACCTCAATAAAATGTCAATAGCTGAATTGCACTCTGTGTTTGAGGAGCACAAGGTAACAACAGATGAAAACTAAACTAAATGCATCTTTTTCTTGGAATCAAGGAATACCTCTCTCATCTGATTTCTACACGAGCCTACCAATAGCTCCTCCACAAATGCCACTCAGTGGCTTGTTATTTAAACACTTTACACTGTATTATACAAAAAGATTTAATTGGGAAATAATAAATCTTGGCGCTTTGAGTTGATAACCAGAATCTTATACAGTAGGAGTTTGGTCAGTACAGGAATTATAGAAGCATTCTCTCTTAAAGAATTTGCAATACCATGAATGCCTTGTGGGATCTGTGCTGAGTCACAGTTATGTTTGTGCTGTCGAGAAGCAGTCATCACTTCAGGCTTGATATTGTGTGAAATCATTTTAATTTTTATGATACGATTGACTCTGAAACTGATACAGACGCTCACTCTGCTGTCATAAGCCAAGGCTTTTTTTATTGTTCTGTTAAAAGGTTGGACCATGCTGGAGTTGGTGAATGCTATGACTAGTTTCAAGCTTTGACTCATACAGTATTGGGTCAGTTATTCCAACCAACCTTAGGCAATTTTGTCTCTATATGGTAGGTTAATAAGATCAGCACCCAGCTCTCTTCCAGAATGCCCTCATTCCAAAGTGATGTAGGTGTGGAAACAAAGTACAGGGAATGCAGGTGTCTGCTATGAATTAAATTAAATAACTGTGTGCAAGAAGGAGCACAGTTTATTTCTTAAAAACTTTCTACATAAGAAGCAGAAATCAGAAGACACTTATATTGGAAGAAGTCATATGGGAACCTTATTTAGGTCTGTCCCTTATATGCTTTATGGCGAACCTGAAGTTCTAGTGACAGGAATTATATATCAGTGCAGAACATGAACATGGATCCTCCCACATGTGTACAGATATTTGCTTAAGTACCTAACAGATTTAGAGAAGCAGGATACCTCTGGTACCAACCAGTACTACACAGTATATCATTTCAGCAAGAACATTCCTGAAGGTGTGACTGTGGGGATCCTTCTTGCCTGTATATGCCCCTCTGTGACATTTATCAACTTGCAAGTCTCCATGTGTGTGTCATATGGCTAATGCTGTTTTAAATGCAGTTTCTGGCATTTAATAAAGTGAAGTGAGAGTGTCATTACACAAAAAATTTGAAAGAGGATTATCCCTAGGGCTCAAAATCTTGAACTAATCGAATAAAATAACAAACTTTAAACAATAATAAATGTGCACAGAAGTTTGACAAGGAGGCAGTCAGATGTCAATAAAATTGAGCAGAGAAGCATATTGCTAATGAAACATTGTAAGCTCAAGTGTAAGCTGCCTACCTCTAGGGAACCATTGTAATGCTGATGTGTAAATTAATGTGGTGAAGAGGAAGAAAAAGAATTGGAAAACAATTAATGGAAAGCAGTATATACTTGGCATCTGAGTTTTGATCAACTTGGAAGGCAATTACTTATTCCTGAGTATGTGGCTGAAATTACCTACAGCATTGTTAGGGAAAGTTCCCACAAGAGCATTGCTGTTCTGAATAGTGGTGTCCAGGAGTGTTTCACTGATATAATTTGGTCCCATTTTCATGAACTTCTCAGCTTCAGGGTGGACCTCCTGGTTGCTCACACTAGTCTGCTGGATCTAGGCCCCTCCTGGGTAAGTGCTCAAGCTACCAGAGTGAACATTGCTTTCCCTATGATAGGATGAATTATTTATTAACAGATAATATGTTGGATCTAACAGATGAGTTTGTGATTATGGCTCATTTCTGGAGGTATTTGCTGAAGATGTGAGACCATATGGAAATGACCATTCCTTAATCACTTTGTTAGCCCTCTCTCTTAGGCATGAACCATCCCCACCCACCCGCACAAACCACACAAAACCCTGCATATCTCAATGGATTTTTTTTCTTAAATAGGTTTGCATGAGACATCTTCATTACCAAGCTGTCAGAAAGATAAAAATGCTAATGGGAAGGAGAGGAATGGAAATCCTTTTTCAAATATGGAAGATAAAGAAGATCTTTCTTTCCCATTCAATTCTGGACAGAGAACAGACAATCTAGGATTATTAGAAGCTAAGGTCTGGAACACTGTCTTGGCCTTTGGAGACCTTTGGAGACCTGGGTTGAAGACTTCTTTGTTACTAGTTTTGGCTGGAGTGTCTATGCACTTGTGAACGTATTTTTGGTGGCTTTCACTTGTGATTATGGTATGGCCTAGAAAAATAGTTTGATCTTCACCAACTTCTTGTGTAAAAAGGAAGACATCATGGGCAGTTTTTAACCTCTTTTTCTGGGTTTCCTTTTTCTCTGCCTGTTGTGACTTTCTCTATAGGAGGTGAAGTGTAGCTGAGGATCTAACCTTGGATCAGCCAAACACAACAAGGTGGCCTTTTTTTTTTTGATAATTTCTGAATTATGCTGTTCCAAACACTTGCCATGTTGGTCACTCATCCTCATTGACTCTGTACAGCTTCCACATGTTTTCTGTTAGCTGCTGCTTTTCAGGCTAAAGCTGGCTATATTTCAGTAAAATACATACCACATACCAAAGTGCTTGTGTAAAGGTAAAGACTGCATGCAAATCTTAGGTGTTCATGCCCTGTGTCAGGATCATACTGACCAGGTCTCTGAGGAGCCAGAGATGTAGGTTCTCCACAATGAGTTTTTAAGAGATACCGCCCCCTGTGAGCACTGCGTTCTTCTTATAAAAATTGAGAATACCCAAACTGTTGGAAGCTGTCTTTAAAAATAAACTTGGATTCTAGAACTCAAGTTATGAGACAGCTATAGGAAAGGGCTTTACTTTCAAAGAGGCTTGCACTAGTACCAAAAACTGAGGTCAATTTTTCTGAAGTACAGTACAGCATCCAAGATATAAAACCCAGTTTTAGCTGGAGATAAAAGAAGAAGTAAGGAAAGGGGAGAAATGGATAGATTTCTGTCCAGACTTAATCCAGGCAGCAGTACATTATTGAAGGCATAGAACATAACCAGCTGATTATTGATTAATGATTTTTTGTTTCCTGGATATACTATTTAATACTGAAACTTTTGGACAGAGTCCCTCAAACCTATCACACATGAATTTGCCAAGTAACTCAGAGCCTTTTGCCCACAGGTCTTTAGCTGTTGAGACTTAGTCTGTGGTATATCTGTAGCTCTGCAAATGTACTGCACCAAAGAAATTCCATCTTTTGACCATTCCTTTCCAATAAATGGAGTATCAGACAGAAATACTCCCCTGCAGTAAAATCTGAATGGGTCTTTTTTTCTTTTAACAAAGTTGTAGAGTGTTATATAAGAACCAGAATTGCGTTAAAAGAGCATATAATCTGCAGAGCTGTAAAACTAATAAACAGTGTGGACTTGAGGAATGGTTATGAGAAAAGAGCTATGACTGTGGTAAACATAGTTAATGGAGTGTACGGCATAAAAATCAACTTCGGCATAAAAGGCAATCCAGTGTTATCAGTGCAGTGATTGAAATTCTTCAGCACTATTTGTTTCCTTTATGAATGCTTTCTCTACTCATTCTGGAAAATGAATAAGCAGTTTTTTAGAAAAACAAATAAGAAGGGAAGAGCTGTCCTAAGTAGGAATCTGTGCTGAGATTTGTTAAGTGCTTCTAGTTGCTAAATATGGTACAGATTTTGCCTTGGTGTTCAAAAAACCTAACTCATGCTGAGTTTAGTTCTTGGATGATAACAAGTCTGTCTGGGAAAGAAGGTAAACTCATTTTTCTTTGTTCTAGGAGTCTGCACAAACATTTTCAATAAGAATGAGAAATATTCGTCTTCTCTCATCAAGAAACTGCGGACTCAAACTTTCCTTTATGAGAGGCCTAGGACACAGGTTGTTATATTATGAATGAAGTAAGAAATTTCAGAGGTTTACTTTAATTTGTAGAACAGTCTAGTGTTGTATAGTAGGGAAAGAAAAAGTAATTATTTCAGTAACAGAATACCTCAGCCTTCTTTTGTCTTTTTAGTCCATATTTTCTTGTTCTGCTCCACATCAGACATGGATTAAAATCTACCTCTTTCCTCTTTTCAGGTTTTGTATATATTCAGAAAGTCTTCTAGAATTTCTCTATCTGGACATCTTTTTCTATAAAGTAAAAAAAAAGTCCATTGTATTCCTTTTATCCTTACAGATTTCTGACTGATAGACTTTTGTTTGAGCATTTTTATTCAACTGCTAAACCAGCTTCTTTTTGTGCTTGGCAAATTGGTGTCTAGGTTCATCACTTTTCTTAAAAGTGAAACGTTTCCTACAACCTGTTTTCTGCTCCACAGCTTTTACCTGATTGTGAAATCTACCATTATTTTTTTTGTTTGGTTTGTGTGTGTGTGTCTTTCAGCTGAAACATTCCCGTGTGTCCTACTGCTAGCAGTTGGATATCTAATGTCCTTACAGTGTAGGAAAGCAAAATTTTAACTCTTTGATTTGCACACAGCTATGTCACTGTGTTCACCTTTTCATCTCAGCTGCTTAGACATTTTTCATCCAACGTTTGTGATACCAGTATTCCTTAAGGTAATGCTGGGTATGGTGGGCATACAGTACCCAAACAGCTCTGGATCTTCTGGGAACTAACAACTGGTCCTGAATCCATCCTTTCCTGTTTATCTATATGTAGGGCAAAGGGAGTTCCTGACAATGTTTTAGGTAACTTAGCCTAACCACAGGACCATGAACAGTAAAAACTGAAGAAATAAATGTACATTTTGTGACAAGTCTCTCTGCCAGTATATCTAACTTGGGCATATTAGTGGCTTTAAAAGGTT
Source organism: Anhinga rufa (assembly GCA_013400875.1). Lineage (NCBI taxonomy): Eukaryota > Metazoa > Chordata > Aves > Suliformes > Anhingidae > Anhinga > Anhinga rufa. Next base: position 19,296 of record VZTV01094314.1, read on the forward strand.
GAATTATTGTAATTTTGTTGGTTATGAATGGAGGCTGGCACTTGCAAGTCCAGAACATCTCTAGAAAGGCAATATTAGAAGAGTACTGGAGCTGATTTGGAAATGCACTGCGTAACTGCTGGCTAACAGTGTATCTCACATTGCTCCACTTTCTGTAATGGTAGCACAATTGCATGTTCTGCTCATCTTGTAGTAATCAGTTAGTACCTTCAATTTTAGAGAGTTGTTTCATTTTTTTTGGCTGTCTTTCAGCCAGCATGTGGTTCTTTCACACAGTAATGTCTTTTATTTCTACTTCAAGAAAAAATTTTCCAAACCTACATAAAAATTCACTGTAAATTATTGGAGGTAGACAAAATTAATTAGAACATATAATTCAGCTTCCAAAGGAGGAGGTGTTCTTCAGATTGAGTCTGAATGCCAGTCTTGTGGTTGATTTAGAAAAAAAACTCTGGTCTCCTTTGGATTCAGAGTCTGTATTTGGACTTACATCACTGATTTAAGTGAGAAATCCCTGGCAAATGAATTCCTGGCAAACAAGTAAAAAGTCACTGAATTTTGCGTACATTTCTTCAGTTTGTTGGCCACAGAATGGGAAAGAATCTTATTCATGTTCTTTCTTCTTACAGGTGTGGCCTTAAGCTAGTAAGGGAACACCTGGACTTGAAGCTTTACTCTCAGATAAGCAAAAATATTTGCATAGAAGGTAGAACACCTTCAATCAAAGTTAATCTTACCCACAACACCAACAAATCATTTGCTGATCATTTGTATTTTTGAGTCAAGTGGACTCAAAACACAAGTTTTGAAACCTGCTCACAACACATAGGTGGCAACCTTAGTCATTGGACTAAGAGTGTAGGAGGAGAGAATACAAAGTCCCTCATACTCAAAACAAAATAGGAAAACAAAAAATCATGGTAACTGCCCTGAAAATGTACATCAGTTTTCAGATGAACAAAATAATTCACTTGGTGTGAAATGGTTCTTTTTCTGAACTTAAAAAAAAGAGATGTGCATGGAGTTCATTTGGCATACAACTTTTTCTGCCTCTTTCTGTGTTTGCTCATTTGGGTTTATTTTGTCCTGCTGCTGAACCAAGCAACCAATTATTTGCACATCACTAGTCCATGATACCACTCAGCACTTTGCGGTCCTTGACAACAAATGAGGAGGTTTCCCTCTGTGGGGACAGAGATGAGAATTATTTCTGTTTTTCTCAAGAAAAGAATCAATCCACTGAAGCCTCAGGGGTAATCAGCCACCTCAAGGCACTGGCTGTAGAGGAATTTCTCTCTCTTCACTGCTGGAGCATCTCTGTCTTTCTAATGATCCTTTGTGAGAGCAGCAGTATCTGTTGTGCACTAGGGTTGGCTTCACAGTGAAGGTCTGCCATCTGCAGACATTGTTTCAGGTTATAGTAGTGCTGCTTATCCCTGACTCTAAAATCTCTCTTTGTACGTTCCCCAGCCTTGAATGAATATCTCTATAAACCTTGTTCATTTGATGTTTGGTCCTGCACAAATCATATTAAACCTTAAGTTATGATACACTTGTTTGAAACTTTATGAGATGAAAGATCCTGATAAAATAGTTGTTTGCCTGTGGAGCTCTGCTGGGCTAGAAGGAGAAGATATTATACTTGATGTAGCTTTCAATGCTAACTTTTGAACAATTTCTTGAGTTTTATTATTATACATATAAAGCGGTTTTGGGATCAGACCAGATCCCATTTAACGTCAAATCAGTTCTTGAAAAAACTAAAGCTCAGGTTGTTTCCTTGCTCTGGGATCCATTCCCCCAGATTTCTCCTGACAGCCTCCTGACACCTGCTCAGCTTGGCTGATGTCATTGTAAGTCTTTTACTTTTGTTTTAAAAAAATTTTGGTTTTGCTTAGAAAAGTTTTTACCACAAATATGTCGAATTATGTCGAAATATGCTGAGAATAGCTTATTGTCTGCTTGGAATAACACCATATAGGTACATATTTTATACAGATTTGGGCCAGCTCATGTTGGTGTAATCCCTCTAGACACAGCCTGTTTGAATAAGTACCTACTATTTAGTCCTGCTGAGAGGTAACTAGTTGCAGCCTGCTGGAGTGCTTGCCTGATAGACTATCATGTCAGAACCACTACATGCTACAGCAGCAGATGGTCCAGACATGACCTGAAACATTAGCTGGTGGCATCATTATATTACCTGCTGACCCAATACTTTAAGCCCCTACTTTCAAATCCTTAATTGCTTGCTCTTTGTCTGCTTAAGCTTTTCTTTTCTCTTGCTTTAGCAACATGAAAAATCAATAAATATTTTTGCCACCTTAATGTATTTGCCTCAGTTGTATTTTAATGACACATATTATGTTTCATTTTGCAGCTTTTTGGTTGTTTGGCATACTATCCCTGGCTATTTAAATGTTCTTAAAAATCTATTTATTGACAAAGCAAAAAGTAATGAAGCTTTCATTCTGACACCCAATACATGATTCTCTACAGCTACAAAATGATACACTCCTGTTTGCTGTACCTGGAACTATCAGGATGTACAGAATCACAGAACGGCAG
>VZTV01094336.1:0-12414 GCA_013400875.1 Anhinga rufa
CGTTCTGTGATTCTATGATCCTCACAGTTCAACTCATATCCAAAACTGAAATGAATCATGCTTATTATTTTTAGAGCTAGCCACAGGCACTGGCATATGTGAGTACATTCAACAAGGACATTTTGAGGATTAAAGCACCCTCCTAATCTGAACTGGGAAGAATGAACTGTTTTATTAGCTGAGCTGACCTTTGCTTGTATTAGAGTCAAACTTGTGACTTCAGTGATAACTCATGTTTTATTGTCTTTTGTTCCTGTTACTCCAATAAACCCTGAAAAGTGTGGTCCAGATTTTATTTCCCTTTTATATCACCAGGGGAATCATGTACTGAGTTCCCAAACATTTATACTTTGCAAATTCTCTTAAAGCAAAGATGCCACTCAGGGTTCAGGCTGAAAAAATATCAGGGCCTATTTTGTTTCATGGAACCCATATTCATCATGATGGTCTGGGACATCTGCCCAGGTTTATGGGTGTCACTAAAAAAGTTAACAACTCTTTTGCTTGGAAACTGATCATATAATTTTGAATGGATATCATGGGTGGCAGAAGACATAGGGGTCTGCCAGCCTGCATGCAGAGGAACTTTTCATTTTTAAAAGAGGACTTGCATGGTTGGCATGGTGTAGCATTTCCAGTATAGCAGACTGTCACGTATCATAGAGAGAGATCCCAACATGATGATTGCAGAAATGCGGGCTGAGTAGCAGTTTATGTCTAGTTTTTGTAGATGGGGGAGCCAACCTGTGGAAGAAAGGATGGCAAATATGGGAAATGGAGACCCCAAGAGAGATTAAATGACTTTCTCAAAATCATGAAAGTCATCTGTGACACAATTGAGAGTCCAACCCAAATCTCCCAAGTCCCAGTCTAATAGCAACTGCATAATCATCCTTTGCTTTCACAGCCTGCCATCCTCCTCTTATACTCTTAGAAAGCACTATGGTAGGAAACCCACCGGCAGTGCAGTTTGAAGTGTATTGCAGAGGGCAAGCTGTAAGATGGATTCTGAGGCTCAGGCAGCCCTCGCTGCTGTTTTATACTGGTTCTAATCAGGCTGTGCTGAAAGGCAATTTTTGGATTTCATTGTTTGTGCAGTGCTTGTGGATGTGCCACCTGGTACACGTCTTATCCAATTTGAAAGCAGATCTGTCTCCCAGATCTTGGTTGTTGGAATAGATGACAGGGAAAAACTCAGTCTGAAGCCATGTGTTGCTGTGACTGTGTTAAAAGGGCTAGATGAAAAGGAAGTATCACAGCTTGTATATCATCATCACTAAGAAGCATGTTTGCAGACAGAAATATTTGTCCCTTTTGGGTACCCAGATGCTTCCTCTTTGGGGACTGATCTCTATCAGGACAGCTATTAAAAGTTCTAGCAGGTTTTTATTCAATCCCACAACTAATTTTCTAGAGCTGTTAGAAAACAGGAATTATGAAGGGATCTTTTCAGATGATCTGGGGACTATAGTCACCATTATCATTAGATCTGGAAAACAGAGTCATGGGTTGTCCCCATGCTGTGCTTCCTTATGGTGCCCTAGGGACCCAGAGAGGTTTCTCGCAATTGGCAGAGACGGAGATTATGTGAAATATTTTTAATACATGTCTTAGTGCCCTCAAGCCCACATATTGTAAGTTATTTTTATAGAAAAAGAAAATTTCACTTTTATAGGTTGTCCTCTGCTTTAGAGTAATTGTTACTGGTCAAACATATATCAGCCAATTCAATAATTGGCCAGAACTGTGCTTTGCAGATACCTTTCATGTCTCCATTGCCTTATAAGTCTATAAATAAAGAATAAACATATAACTTACCACTCAGCTGCATTTATTTAGGATGCAGTAAAAGCAGCAAAGGAAAGAGAAGGAAAAGTGAAAGCCTTCTGAGACGGCACAAGTTCCCTCTGCTCTGTGACATGTCAACTCCTCCCTGCTCAGCAAAGCAGAAGCTGACATTAGGCTCCTGGCAATGCAGAGAGGTGAAGTACAAAGCACTGGTAGTAACTGCATAGCAAATGAGTACAAGTCTATTTGATATAAGTCACACAAACACTGGTATCCTGGAAGTGATCTGTGGTCTATCCAGTGGACCATCCTGTCTGAAAGTGTCCGAGTGTTTCAGAGTAGCCACAGAGGTGGAGGGATATTTTAAACTTCACAGCAGGTTTGCTCTCAATCTCTAATATTAGAGGTCAGCTCAAAGCCTGAAATCATGAGGTTTCATAATTTTCCAAAAGATGTTTTAGCAATAATTATTAAAACACTGATTACCCTTTTTATCCATATGGATGTCTGATCATTTTTCTCATCCTGCCAAATGCCATAGACCAACAACATCCAACGACAATAAACTGCGTTTTAGTTAGCGTTTTGTAAAATATATTTCCTTTGATTAGGTTTAAATGTATTACTTCAATATTATATTGAACATCTCCTCCTCCTCCTGGAGTGAAGCAGATGCTTTTTGGGAGAGCTCCTGGTAAACCCATTGGCTAAGAAGTCAAGCTTTACAAAATTTGAAAACAAAGGAAGAAAAGAGATCCAAAATCTACCAAGCATTATTATGAAATTTTTGGTTGGTTTCAGCAAAATATGGGGATAGGGTAAAAAGGATCCAGACTCCAGCCACTTCCCAGTAGTGGTGGAAACCCAGAGGCACAAATGCTGGGTTAAAGCACATCAGTGCCATTGACAAATGTGGAATACACTTCAGGTATTTAACCTCAGTCATGTGCATAGCCGAGTGAAACAACAAGTGCACTACTGCCTGGCAGATGTATTTGACAGCACTGGGATATATGTTCCTTCAAAACCAGACTCCTCACACTGGAATTTTGGTTTGCCTGTCTTTTTTACTCCTTGATTGTAATTATTCTTGCATGGTTTTATTACATACCTGCCTACACTGTTGTGTATGCCGGTTACAATGACAGGATAAATGAAGGTATCTGGAGGTATGGGTTCCTCATTTCTGTCAGCATCATGTGAAAGTGGCTAATATGGGGGCTAATTTTGCTCCCTGTCTCAGGAGCATGCCATCTGTTGATAAGGACTTAGTTACTCCCCAAATCAGATGGCACTCAAGGACACATAGTCTAGCTCCTGGGTATTGTAGGACCAATAAAGCGTGGATGTGCACTGCAAATGGCTTCCTCTGGCTGTTGTTTGTAGGAGCTCTTAACAAAACCCTTACATCAAGCAGTAAGTGTCTCCACAGTAGTCCTATGGATTTCAATGGCACTACTCAAGTAGTAACTCTGTGAATAAGGGTATCCTTCTGATCCCTGGAGATGTAGCTGCATCAGTTGAAGGATCTGTCAAGCTTTCCCCAAGCAGTCTGTGCTCATAGACATACGGGCTAGCACAAAATTAGGCCGGGGAGTATTCTGATAAAGCGACAGCCAGAATAATCTAAGCAAACGATAAAGACCCTGTTACAATCCAAGAGTGGTTCCCCAGTGTAATTAGGAAGTGCACTGTTATGCAATTAAGAAAATTAATTAGAAGTAAACGTTTAGGGAGTGCAGGTTGAAGATGTCTTGTAGCACAGCTCTACAGCTCTGTCTAGCTCTGTGGTATCCATGAGATCTGCTGGTGGTATAATTGGTTTTACAGTGTCTCTGAATGAGCTGTATTCCCAGACTTCTCTATTGACCACTCCAGTGGCATGGAGCATAATTCACTACATATGTCAGGATACTTCAACCTACCAAAACCAATATCAAAACATGCTATTCACTTTTTCCTCAATGCAGTGAACCTCTTTGGTCTGGCCAGGTTCATTCATCTTCTAGCTAAGTTCTGATTTAGCTGTCTCCATGCAGCCATGCAATGATCTTGAATTTAGGGATGGAAACATTTCCTCACCAAGTATCCTCAAGCCAATTACCATTATATTGCCAGCTACTTTGAAATGAAATAAAGGAGACCTGGCCAACAGTATTTTACTTACCTTTTTTTTCCATGAATCCCAAACCAGAAGTGTTCATTCAGAGTGAAACAAAGTTGAAACAAATAAACAAAAACTCATACTCCTGGTATTTAAGGAAATTTCATCTGTTCTGTGTGTAGGAATTCAGAGAAGCAATATCCTGATTTGACAAATACCATGATCTTCCAAGACATGCTCATGTATATGCTGTTCCCAAAATGCATCTTTTCTTTAAAAAAAAGCTACATCCCTATTGACAATAGGACATCACCATTACATAGCTCCATTACATCACAGAATGGTGATAGGACATCAGGTACTGAAGAGAGATATCCTTTGAAGTAGAATAAGAGTGGCAATCCTATGGACAGAGCTGGCTCAAGGATTCTTATAAGGACAGGCAAAAGTAAGTCTGTCAGTGCCAGGGTCACTGGGACACCCTGGGATGCAGGAGTCATAGACCTTTGCCAATTAGTCACCTGTGTTGAGCTCCCACCCATGAGCAGCACTTCTTTTGGGGGTCAGACCTCAGGCTACACTGTTCCATGGAGTAGATCTACCCCTCAGAGTGCTCCATCTCACCCAGGCTTTCTGTATTCCTGGCATGTAAATATTTGAATTCATTTTGTATAGTGGCATAACTTCCAGAGGAAAAATGGAGAGGCACCTCCCCTCCAATATCACCCCTGGGCTAGCTGGTAGATCCTCTCCTGGGGACAGGAGATGCTGACTTGCATCATCTACAGAGAAGGGGGGCTAGAAGCAGAGCTTCTCACATCCATCCTAGTTAAGAGCTTAAACCACTACACCACCATGTATAGGAGGAGAGTGAAAGTGGCAGGGAAACAACTCCCCTGTAGACATATTTCAGGTGAAAGCAGTGCTAGCACCGTGTTTCAAAAAGAACTGGATCCTCCTGAGGTGCTTTAGGCATCCTCAGAGATGCCTCATGGACTGAGTCTCAGAGGACTCTTTCCTAGAGAAACATCTAGTATTTGGAACCTGGTTAGCCTTGAGTCTGAGCTTGATGCCAAAACCTGAAAACTGTCAAAACTTAAATATTTCTGCACATTTAGAGAAGCAGAGCTTTCAGGGGCCTCAGCAGCTCCAGTACAAAATCTGCAGCACCTCTGAGCGGAGGTATCTCCACATGCAGGCAGCAATTGAGTCTGAGCAGCTTTGGAGTCAGTGTCTAAATGCAGGTGGGGGGCAGCTTAAGTGAATGTCCCAAGGATACCCTAGAAGTCACTAGCAAAGAGAACTGAACCTCAAGCTCCTAATTCAGAAGGCTGCACTTAACCTTTCTACTAACTTGACAGAACACGCAGGAAATCCTTGGTGTGACCCACATAATTTTTAAAGTCATTATTTTTTCTTGTTACTTATGTTACTGATATCACCATAAAATGCAAGGCATGAACGGTGAAATTAATTTTATTTTCCTTCTCCATAAAGCTTGTTATTGTTTGTGCTCTAGTCAGCTTGGACACTAAAATTTGGTTAGATAATTTCTCATTCAAGTTTTCATGCACCAGACCAGCATGTCTGAAATTCAACCATTATCAGCATGTATAAAAGCACAGACACACACAAAATTCTAACCCAAAACTGAGTCAAGTTCAAATTAAAATAACATGTAGAAGGCTGGCACTCTCTGCTGGAATCAGTTTCATTATTATTAAGTTCACAACTGCTGCTTTAGATAGCTCCTTCTCTCAGAATTTTGACTAAAGGTGCTTTACAAATTAGAGGTCAGGTTGGTACTTTATCATTTTTTCATTTTTCCATTCTCTGTTTAATTAATTCCATGCTGATTCTTTCTGAAACTGAAAATATTTTCCCAGTTGACTGTATTCATGGTTACCATCTCCCAGGTGAGGCTTCCCAGCAGAAGATGCCACCCAAGGCAGAGGGGAGCATCCTTCGTGTGACACAACCTGCATGCTGGAACAGCCCCTGGGGGTGCCACAGCCCTCCAGCACAGAGACCCTGCGGGATGCCCCACTACCTGCCGCAACGCCTGCCACCGCCAGTAATCAATCCTGCGTTTGATGAGCACAGCGTTTTCTGAGCTCCAACTCCCTGCAAATTAATGAGCAAATATGACGAGCTTTTAAAATGTAGCAAAACACAATTTGCCATAAACTGTGTTGGTCACAAAGCCCCTTTAAACTCCCAAGAGATCATACCTGCTTTGGCATGTGTGCTGGGTAAACTTACACGCAGTCTAAGAGTGTGATTACAGCTTAGGAAAACATATACAGTTTTACAAACGCATACAATTTTAAGCTAGCTAGCTAAGTGGCTGTGCCAGATATCTTACTGAGATCCACTACCAAGTAAATCTCTTCAAATAAAAGGAAAGACTTTCTTTTCCGGTCAAGCCTACATGGATGACATTAGGGATGGATGACATTAAAACCCAAATATCCAGAGAGGTGTGCCCAAGAACTGGCCTAGGAGTGCTGGCTAATTAGGCAGTTATGGTGTACAGAGAAAATAAGACACACAAGTGAAAAATCTCTGCAAATTCTAAATCCTGTGCTATCTGCACCTAAGCTGTGGCAAAAGGATCCCATTCATTATTAAACAGACTAATGATGATTTTATAATTAAAGCAATGTCACACTGCTCTGGCCTACTCTATTTTTTCTTTAAAAGCTTCAGCAGACAAAGAAATAGCCTGATTTCTTTCAGAGGTGTGAGACACAATGAGAGCTATGGGTACCTTGTAATAAATTGGTTTCTTTGCTTTTGTGTCCAAATACAGACCCTCAATGCCACAGAGCTCAGTTGCATATTTTCTCTTCATAGTCTGTGCTGCCACTACCAAGGCAGCGACATTCTTGGAGGGATGTTCAGCAGTGTCCCCACGGATCTACGAGTTGAGTAAAGTCACAGAGAAAACACCCACATACAGTGAAATGTGTTTCATGTACTCATGTGTTTATGACGCAGTGAAGACACATCTTTGGAGAGATTTGTGGTGCTTTCTACATTGATAGCCTAGCGGTTTTCTTGGGGACCCTGCGTCCCACATACCTGTGATACATGAGCTGCTTCAAAGTGGTAGGTGGCCTCAGCAGAGCACCTGGGTAATGTTCCCCTTGCCAGTGATTGTAGCTTTTCCTGCTGCTATACCTCAGCAACTGATGGTGATGTACCAGGTCCGGAGCACCGGTATAGACCCTGTTACGTGGATATGGCCTGTGTCTTGGCTGGCAGGGAGTGAACAACTGAGGAGGATAATGGAAATTCCCCTTCAAAACCAGCTTCAGTGTTTTTTTACATATAACAGAGGAACACTGAAAACATTTTAATATATCAGCTGACAAGAAGCATATAGCAGAGATAAAAATGTGACCATCTGTGTAGTTAGGAGAATAAGAGAGAGAATAGAAAAAGGATGTGGGAATGTAGGGACACCCAAAATGCTTTAAGACATTGGAAGAAATCCTTCACCATTATCTTCAGTATAAGAGCTAGATCAAGCTACTCCATTTAAACTAACCTAGGCAAACCTAATTTGGTGAGAGATCATATCGAGGAGCAAACCAGCTAGCTTGAACTTAAGGAAACCATCACTCGTTTTGTTTGGGGTTTTATTTTCATTAATAGGAGGTGGGTTAGGAGAAATACTGAATCACCCCTTGAGCCAACAATGTGGTTTTTACACATTTAGAGGTGAGCAAATAGACAAAACCAGCAGTGTTTTGAAGTTTTCCAAATAAGAGAAGAGCAATTGTTTTCCTAAGCCAGCCCTGTGTATTATGGAGAGTGTGCACATGCCTTCTTCCCTGAAAGCAGCAAGAGTCAAAGAAGAAACCATTTTCTCCAGTTCCTGTATGAAAAGCTGATTCATTCAGCTCTTTCCTGGCTGTTATCCTAACATTTGTTCAGGTGCTTCTTTAGTCCATCTCCCAGATACATTCCTACAGGTAATTTTCTGCTTCATGCTCTTTGCCTTCCACCACAACCCTCCCCAAGAACGACACCTGCCAAGCCCTCCCACTCACACAGGCAGGTGATGCTGCGCAGATGGGGGCTTGCACTTCAGGTGAGAGCTGCATCAAAGATCTCAAAGACAGAGGAAGGAGTTAATGAGCAGCCAACAGTAGCAAGTGAAGTAATTTGCTCTATTAAAGAAAGAGAGGATTTTATACTGTACGTGCCAGTTATACAGAGAGAGACAGACACCATGGCAACAAGCTTGTCAGGCAGTAGCAGGGCACTACTTTAAGATTAACTATCGCTGGGGACATCATTAGCGGTGGAGAAACTTCAAACGCTTTGGAATTTGGGTTCCTTTCGCACCCAGAATCTCACTTGCTTTTATGGACTTCATTTGAATCTCCAGTCTATAAGCTTAGGCTGGGATAACAACAGCAGGCTGGGATTTTTGGATACATCCTGAATAAGATGGAAAGAAAAAACGTTCTCACAGTATCTCAGTGGTTCCAGGCCTGCCAGGTTGTCTGAACTGCATGGAAAGGAAGAACTAAAACATACCATTGAGTCAGGTTCAGTGGGATTGTCTGAAGTAAAGAACGTAAAAGAGTTTGAAAAGGACTACTCCTTCTGTGCTTACTCATAAGCCATCATTAGTCTGCAATGATGCAAAAGGAGAGATCCCTCTGTAAATCTCCCATTCTGGGAGGATGAGCACGTGACAGGTAATTGCATGTACAAGGTTGATTCTTTTTATCCTTCTACCTCGTAGTCAGAATCCCAAATCCCTGTGATTGTCTTGCACTTTATGTAGACATATACACTGGTGCAAAGCTGGTGTCAGATGTGATAGGATTTATACCCATGGGAAGTTCCTCTGTAGGCAACCACAAGACAATCAGTGCACAAGGAGGATGGAACACTGAACACTGCCTAATGTGAATCGCATTTTACAGGAGCAATGTACAGAGTTCAAGTTTTCAGTTCACAAAGCTGCAGCACAAATGAAAACATTTCTACGAAAAAGTGGAGAGAGAAAGGAAAGATCTGAAGAGCCATTGCAGAGTTTCTGTGGGCGTTTCTTTTGCCCCACCCTATTTATAAAGTGCTGAAAATGCCATGCAGCACGGTTTTCATAGCGACAGGGAATGTATCGCAAATTCATGAACCTTTGTGATTGCCTGCATTATAATTCCCCATGACTGAGCTACTCAAATCTAATAGGAGCTAGCAGTGCTTCACAGCTCTGAAAATGAAGCATGGCCAGCATGCAGGGTGTGAGAGTGCAGGGGGTCCAGATGACCAAGCCCTGGCTCAGCCCACCATGCCCCACTGCTTCCACGGGAGCTGCTGCAGGCATTTTAGTCAACAGGCATTTTAGCCCCATCAGAAGTAACTGGGAGAACTGGTGAGTGCAGACATTTGTTCAGCTTGCAGCACAAGGAAGGAAATAAGGTTAATCATCTTTTTGCAGATGTGTCAAGTAAAAAGGAGAAGTGCATTGAATCCCATGAAAAGGCTTATTTTTGAGCAGTTGTTCTCTGAGACCTGATAGCCAAGTGCTGTGCTCAAAGAACAAATGAAAGAGGAGGTGGCTTCTCTGGAGCTGCCTGCTTCCCAAAGATAAAGGAAGATGGAGTGCAGCACTCTGCCCATCCTGTACAGGAGGGTGAGAGTCATTGAGATAACTGTGAGAGTTATTGTGGTGGGGGCATTTTGCTTGATGTAAAGGGAGAAGAACTGGGAGCATGCAATGGATTTCTGTGTATATTTGAGTTTTTCCAGTCCTGTTGAGAGAGGCCTCTCTGTGATCATAATTGGAATGAAGTCATGAATAGCGCATGTGAGTGGAAAGCAAATCCTAAGCTGTAAGCAGTTAGCTAACCCTGCTGAATGGTTAGTAAGGAGACGTGTTGCATACTCAAGATATAGGGCAGGGAAGGACATGTTCATCTTACTAAGCAGGGAGATCATTCACTAGAAAATTCTCAAGGTTTTGGAGACCTCAGTTTGCCGCAGGTAGCTCTTGTCTTCCAGGCAGTTGGAGTTACGTAGACATCTATTGTTGGTCAGCAAGCAAGTTTCTACTATGAGAAACTAGTGGCAACCTAAGAGAGCTGCATGCATGTCATGACCAGTGATAGGTGCACAGGGACAGCAGGGGAAAGCCTATGGTTCCCCTGCTGGCTGTTTTTATCCTGCAACTAAAAATTATTTATTTCTCTTTTATTGGAAGAGTACCTCTAAATGAGAGTAGTGAATGCTATTTATTAGAAAGGCAGAACTACGCACTGAAACAGGTCATACATCCCTTTTAGTCAGACAGCTGTAGCCAGCACCAAGAAGAAATGCTGGGAGATGTCAAGCGGAGGCTTGGGGGCTGTTATGAGGCATTCTGTGTTCGGAGACGGGAACCAAACAACAGCTTTCTTCCTGCTTAAGGAAAGAGCTTAGGAAGAAGCAGGCATGGAGAAAGGTCCCTCTCAATCACAGCACTGAAGAGAGAGGGGAACAGAGCCTTAGCCCCACATCTGCCTTGGAGAAACAGATCTCTGCCTGCACTCCTCCCGCTCCCAGGGAGAAGTGTCACATACATGTCATCTCCTCAGATCATTACTGAGAGTTACAGAAATATTTTTCTATTGCTAAAAAAGACTGCTAGATTATCTTGCCTGCATTGCTGTGCTATTACTCCTTATAATACTGTGAAATTAAATGCAGGGAAATTTTTTTAAAAGGACAAAGGTTTTACAAGATCTTAGGAAAGCATAGCACTGTTAGCCAGTGACTATTAGCTTCAGTTCCTTCTTTAAATTGTGATCCATTGCACACCCAAGCTCCTGGACCCCCTACACATGCATTTTGTGTTCCTCCCCTCACCCTTGCCTTCATGAGCTTCTGGGCTCCAGTCACTCACCTCCTAAAACTCTAAACCCCACATTTGGGCACTGAAGTACACATATGGGCAAGCATTCATAGGAGAAAAACTCAGCTGAAATAACTGCAGCAACTTGCCTATAGCCTTCCATCCTTGCTCCTTTTCCTGGAAGGCTGAGCCAAGACTCGTGGACGAGTGCCATCGTGTTTGCCTAATTCTCTGTTCATCCTTGGGACTGTGTCCATGCCCAATTCCCCTGTGCTCTCAGCAGCTCATTGTCTGCCTCCAAGATCCTCACCCCACCTTCTGCGGGTGCTTGGCACAGCCGAAGTGGACAATTGTCTGAGAAGGGAGGTGGCCAGAGCAACAACCCAAATCTTGCCCAGGCTCTGAGCATGGGTTTCTCTCTATGAAACATACACTGAACGTTGCAGGCAATGCCCATCCTTTCCAAGATTTTGAACACTGCTGAACTTTGATGCACAGTCAGAAGTCAAACCAAAGCCACCTGGGCCCACCTGCAGTAGGCCAAAATTTGCGACATTTAAGTGTGACATAGAAATACTCTTTGGGCAAGAAAAGTAAAAGAGGTTAGGTTCGGGTTTGTTTGTTTTATTTGTTTGTTNTGAACTTTGATGCACAGTCAGAAGTCAAACCAAAGCCACCTGGGCCCACCTGCAGTAGGCCAAAATTTGCGACATTTAAGTGTGACATAGAAATACTCTTTGGGCAAGAAAAGTAAAAGAGGTTAGGTTCGGGTTTGTTTGTTTTATTTGTTTGTTTATCTTTTTTGGTTCAAGGATGTATTTATTTTCTAACTGACAAGAGATCCCTTCATGTTTAGGAGGCTTAAAATAACTTGCCAATAATAAAAACAAGTTTTTCCCCCTCTGATTTCCATAACAAGAAGAAGCTGAAGAGTGGTTCCGTGTTCTGAAGACCCTCAGAGGTCTCTGCTGAATTCATCGACTGTGGTTCAAATCAATGTGCAGCACAGCCACTGAGGAAGAAACAGAACAAGAAGTCAGACCATCTGGAAGGTCCACAGGATGCCACCAGGGCATTCTACCACAGCTCTGGGAGAACAAGCTGGGAAAGGCTGGAGCTGTGTTTTAATTTGTTATATGTGTAGGATCCATCTGCTCTGGAACTTTGGAGAAATTTATTGCCAGGATCAGCCTCAGACATTGCAAGTGGGGTCTATTCTGAGTTCTCCAGGGCAAGCTGTGTGACCTTTGAAAGATTCTAGGGTCGGAGTATGCAATGTACGATTTCGGCTAGATTTAACTAACTGTGACTGAGGGTCACAGGGTTTCCTAGCCATCCTCCTCCCTTTGAGCCAGTCTTCAGCTGAGAGGACTAATTGCATGGACCTCTTGGGGCCTCTTCCAGCTGTTTCCTGATATATTTGTATTCTGCAAAAGGAAGACTCAAGCTGATTGCTTTTATTACAGCTTCAACAGGAGAAATTTGCATTAAAACAATGTAGGGAAAAAAAGACCTGGCATCTTAAAAGGTCTCTTCTAATTCTGGCAGGTTGATCAGTACAGTCTCTGCCAGACAAGAACAGTTCCCTGCTGTGTGTTTTCTAATGAATTGACCACTGCCCTCTGAAAGTGGACAGTGAAAAACACTGTGTAAGCATCTTCTCAAG
>VZTV01094352.1:0-10408 GCA_013400875.1 Anhinga rufa
AACTTTTAAGTTCAGATTTACAAAAATAAAATATTTAGCATATTAGTAATGAATTATATTCCACAATAGATGTGAATGCTTTTATGCATTTCTGTCACAAATTATTATTTATCATCGGAAACCATCCTGCATTTGTCTGTCATCAAAAAAATTTTCTCTTTCAACCTGTGAGGACAATGTTAGGATGGGTACATATGTAACCAAACTGGGAACCAACTGGGGGAAAGTAATTACATATGGATTGCTTATCTGAGAGGCAAAAAGGACAGCAAGGAGGAATGCCAAGAAATGAGAAAAGGGGAATATAAACTACACAACTGCTGTCATTTGGACAGTCCAGGGGTAATCATCAGGCAGCCCTGAACTTGATCACCACAAGCTGGGGCAGGACAATAAACCTGTTGTTCTGACCACACCACATATTTCAAGCCTGCTGTCATGGTCAGGACAACTGGGGCTGAGGAGTTGGGTGCCTTTACTTGCTAGTAAGGGGACATGTGGGACAAATGGATCAAACATCCCCGTAACACCATGTCAGTGCCTGTCCCAGGTCTGACTGTGTTGACATCTTCCTAACATCCCAATGTTATCCTAACAAAAAATAATATTAATCTGAATTGATCAAGTCATGGAAGAGAAGTCAGAAAAACAGAGTATCACTTTTAAAAATTACATCAGTAGTATATTACCAAAATGGAATGCTGAGAGAAATCTCATTAGCCTTTCTATATTCTGAAATGTTTTGTTCATAGAGACGTTTCCAGACCATGTGTACCAAACAGGCCTTTTCCCTTCCCATCACAGCTGTGTCCGAAAGCTCTCTTTACTATTGCAGCACAGCAATAAACATATTTTGAAAACTAGTGTAAGATTATGAATTCTGTGGGCAATCTCAAACAAACAAACAAAAAAAAGAGGTGAAAAGATAACATTTATTTCTTTGATCACTATCAATACAGACTGTGCCTCTTCCATATTAACTTTAGGCGTCGACAGTTGATGCAAACTCACTCCGCATCTTGCATGACTTTCCCCCAAACCTTGCATATTGGAAGCAGCAGGTGAAATCTGTGCACCGTAATGGAGATACTCGAGTTGGGGCAAGAGAGGTGGCCCTTCCTAGAGGCGCCTCTGTCTCAGAAAGGCAGGCAGCGACATGCTTAACTTCTGGCCTGAAGAGGTTAGAGACTACTAACAGTACAATCTCCACTACTTGTATTAGAAAAATAGGATAAAAGAAATTAGGACAAAATTTATAAAATAAATTGGGTTGGGTCACAAACATGGAAGGAATGAACCACAACACAGAGTTTAGAACACGTGTATCATCAGATGAGTTTAGAACATTTTTGTCAGTGAGTTGAGAAATGCAATTTTCCTTCTGATGACTCACTAAAGCAATAGCCATTACAACCATTAATATCTTTAACAGACATCTTCTGTGCAACTGTACAACACAATTGATTACTACATGCTGGACATGAATAACTTTGCAGACTTTGAAAAAAGGCTAGACTTTAGACGTTTGTTTCTTAATTTGCTAATTATTTCCAAAAGAACTGTTGAGAAACAGAAACATGAGTGAGGCATATTGTGATAAAACACACTCTGGGCTATAATGCCAAAAAAGAAGATATATTTACCCATGTTAGTGCTTTCCATCTTTTACTTAAGGTTCTGTTCAAGATACTTGAAACATATCCAGAAAAACAGAAAATATACCTATTAAATTGCAATGAAAAATTCTTAAATATGTGACAGCTAGAGCTTGAACCATGTGCTCAGTTTATGAGCTGATGTTAGTTTCAGTCTGTAGATCAAAAACTAAGTTTCCAATCAAAACTGAGTTTTCCCACCTTCTTTGTCATAATGTATATTCAGTTTTAAAAGCTTAATTGCAGATAAGTGATATTTATTATTTATTTCTCTCCTCAAGCAGAAAACATTTTTTTACATTAATATCTGCTTATGTAGCAATCCAATTTTTCATGATACAACCACATGGAATTAAAGCAGATAACACTAAGATTGTTCTTTTCGCAGAGCATTGCCATTCCAAAAGGAGCTGTTGCTTTTGCTTGCTAGAGGTTGATCACAAACCATACCACACACTACACAACAATATTATCAAAAAGCAATAATATCCACATAGCAACAGAATCATATTTTAAAATAAAACAGAAAACCAAACTGTGTGTATACACATTAGATTAACCAGAGTTTAAAAGATATTTGAGGGCAAGCCTAGTGTCAAGGTAGAACTAAAATTGTACCAGTATGCAAAGTATGCAGGCAGAAAGCAGCTTGGAAAAAACCAAAAACCCACCCTGAAAAAACAGTCTATTATTAGACTACTACAGAATTAAAACATACCTATTTGTTTTGCAGCTTGTAATATAGTTTTTAAATCATCATTTACAGTTTGGTGTTCTTTTTTGTCCAAATTGTCATCCACAAACTTTATTATCTTCTTCCAAGTAAGATCAGACTTCAGAAACTGCTCATGTAGCTTTGATCTTTTAGTCTGAAAATGCAAAATATTTGGGGTTTTTTTATTTGTTTCAAATTAGTATATGGATGTTCCTTTAAAATTAAACACCAGATAAAAACATTTCTTTCCAATTACATTCAGTCAGCATGCAGTAACAATTGCAAGCAGTTTCTTTACTACCTGTTCTTTACACTCTTTCCTGTGCATGAGGAAGGAGGAGGATATGTGCACACACACACACGCTGTCTCACTACTTTACAGAGACTTCTGCCTTGGAAGGAGTAAAGCCAAATTCTTGCAGCTTCAGGAGATTTACAGCTCCCAACATTCGAAACTCATTTCACATTACAGGTTCCCACAACACATCTATTGCTTTAATGCACGATTTCTTGGGAAGAAAAAAAAAGTACCTACATTCAGTACCACTAAATTTATTCTAGACATCCCCTGACAAGAGTCTGAGATGAACTTCATAGTCAAACGTTTGGCTCTCCAGCTCTGCATAGGCTTGGAACTAAAAACATACCAGACCAGCCCAACTTAAATAACTTCCTGAAACACAAAATCACAGGGCTGTAATAACACAGCCAAGTGACCTAGCACACTATTATTATAAGGGCCTAGCATAAATCACAAGGCTACAGCAAATCTGACTTTGAGTGAGGACACTATGAAGGAAAGCACAGGAAACTAAACACACTCTGCCCAGTCTTGCTTGCCTACTCTTATAAAATAGCAATGCAAATTATGAAAGCAAACAATTCTTACTATATACACATGAATACTTTACAATTATGCTCTGGAGAAGAAAAAAAATCTTTACCATTAAGTCAGCTAATTCTTCACTGCAATCCTCATGCTTAGTGACATTTGAAAAGGAGCGTAAAGCGCCTGTAAGACGAGGCAGGGCCATCTGTTACTCATTCAGTGATCCATAGGATAAGAAATTACATCCCAGTTCGAGCACCTAGATGAGAATAAAACAAATAACACAACTTTGTTAATCCTATAAATACAAACTTGCATCACAAACTTGAAAGACCTTTTTGAGCAAGCAGAACTTGGCTGACACTTCAATTAAGTTAAAAAAGCTCTCTCAAAATGTTGATAATCAAGATTCAAGAGAAAGGAGGTGAAAGGAACAGATAGGCAAGACACGGTAAGATATGGAGGGCACTCAGAATGTTCTTCTTCACTCTTCTTCCTAAAAAAGTAGTTACCAGCAATGAGGCAAAGTGGCAATTATTCCTTTAGCACCACTAACAAAAGAGTATTATAGTGAAACCTGTGTAACTGAACTTTAGCTCCCAACAGCAGTAAGTGATTACAACCTACGGGAAGATTTTCTCTGAACCAGCCCACACTGGGAGCTTTCCAGTCATTAACAGCCTCCGGCGCTGATGCAGGGACATCCTTCTTGACAACTGCTTAGCCATTTTTAACCAGCAAAACAGGCAAAGAAAATTACAACAAGAAAAAACGATCGTAATACGCATAGCATTGAACTATTATAAGAGATAAAGGGAATAAAAGGGCTACCGGAAAACTGAAAAAAAGTATGCCTCGGGATGTTTTTATCTCACAACTGGGAGCGTATGCACACACTTACACAGTGCGGGCTCTCTCCAGGACTACAGCTATTTCTGCGCAGTTTTATTTCCTGTGTGAAACAGGCTCATATCTATACAGCAAAACACAGCTGTTCATCTGAACTTGTACTCGTTCCAAGCCTTTTACTGAAACTATTCTCCAAGTTGTTTAATTTTGAAAGGTGCCCATAGCTGAATTGTTTAATGAACTCTAATGCACAGCTACAGTTTCTGATGGTAGCAGATAGATACAGATTTAGATTATTTCTGAAACAATTAATGATACCATTGCAAACCTAATGATCTGCATCATTCTTAGCATGCCTGAAGACTATCGGCCATCCAGAATTTAAATAACTTAAAACAGTTAATAAAATGACTTTCCCCCCCCAGTGATATACTGTACAGAAGTTCCTGCTTTAATCCAATTATCCTTAACATTTTTCTTCATTTAATGGCCACATTTGTATTCTAGCTATCAGCTTTGCAATACAGCACAAAAGCAAACCCAGATGCAGTGTTCCAGTCACAGAGAAATGTCACTGACTTGTCAGGTCTGCTTGTTTTCCCACCTCATGTTAAGATGCTTTTAGAGAAAAGCTATCACAACAGCTGATCTTTTGGAGACAAATGTTATAATGATGAAGCTACAAATGTGGAAATATAAAGTCTTTAACTGTGAAGGGGATAGAGGGGACATGTTCAAATTCAAGCCTAGAAGCAGAAAGAGCCAAGCAACACTGCAGCTTTTGAGATGTCCAGTGGAGAGATGACATGTAAGTCACGCCAGCGTAGCTCCTCATGAAAATAGCCTGTGAACATTATAGCCACCGTTACAGAAGAGAAGTAGTGTGTCCAAAATTTGAGAGAATCTAACCTGACCTTTTTTGTTTGAACCCAACAAAAACGATAAATCACTCTCATACTGCTCCAATGACAACATTGCCATTAGGTATTAAAGATCACTTCACTTTCCCTATTTATTTTATACCTACACTCAATACCTTTTTCTATAGAATTATGGTCCTTTACAACAACATATAACAACATAATTGTAATATTATTTTCACAGACACAAGATTTTAAAGCATCTCCAGCAAGCCCATTTGTTAGGAAATCGAGTTTTAAAGGAGTGTTTCTTCCTCCTTTATTCATTGAGTTAACAACACTTTCTGAAATAAAAAACCTGGAACCCCAGAGTAAGGGCACACCTCCCTGGCCACAGGCTTGGCAAAGCACCAAATCCAGCCCTGAAGCCCTACAGGTGAGCTCGCATTAAGAAATGATGCTCCACGCATGCCTACGTGCTTCCAGAACTTGCCAGTTCCAGAGGGGGCTGGTTTGGCAGAGCAGCCGCCCAAAGCTTCTGCACCTCATTTATAGGCAAACACCGTGTGCCCTTCACTTCTGGTCCATGACACCCGCCCTCACCAGGGCACCACAAGAAAACAAAAATAGCCATAAATTAGAAAGCAGGAGACAGGTGCAATTACTTCATTGTTAATGTGAAAACCAAGATAAAGATTAAGAACTTACACTATTATTCTGCAACATACCAGAGCCAGCTGTAAATGCTGGGTCAAAAATGCTCTGGCACTACGAGATGCAACATAAATTTACATTTGTTTAAAAAAATGTTACCTGCTTTCACATAAAGCATGCTGATGTAGATACCTGCCTGCTTTACACTGCCTTTAGAGTGGATGAGCTACTGCTTGCCCTTCCACAGCCACCATAAGAGTAACTAATTCCTTCTGATTTGACAGAAATATACCTGTTTGCCTGCAGCTTGATCTGCAACATCTGTACTACCAAATGATCCTGCTAAAAATCTGTTGGTTTTTGAACAAGGACCCAAAAGGCAGCAGTGATTAAATCCTATTTACCAGGGCCCACGTACAGAGATGCAAGATGAACTTTTGCCATTCTTCTGCCCACTCCCCCTCGAGACAAAGGTGTGAGAATGGGTACCATCTTATTTCATGTTTGTAGAAGGACAAGTGGAATGGGAATTTAACCTTAAGATCAGTGCAACCTTACATGGTAAAAGTATCTTACCCCACCCCCTGCCTTCAATCAAGTAAGGACAATTTGGGCCCATTCTGCTGATGTTTTTTAGGGAAAGGAACTGAAGTTTGAGCATTCCTAGCACTATATCTCAGACTTCCCGCCTCTTTTCAAAAAACCTTAACTTTCCACTAAGCTTCTGTCCGCAAAGCAGAAAGAGCAATATCCACCTTTCTAAAGCTTTGTGAAGATGAGAAGCAATATCTTTTAAAGCCTATTTTACTAAAAAAAAAAAAGTGGTTTTAATATTTAACCTTTTTATGAGGGAAAGTAAAACATAAAAGCAGATTACACTCAGAATTCAGGTATGAAACTATTCAAACTTTATAGTTTGAAAGTAAACCTAACAGTAAACATGGATCATAATCTCAGCAGGGTTTGTTTTGGTTTTTGGTTTTTTTTTCATTAAATTGAAAAATGTAAAAGAATTGCCACCAATATTACAAAGGTAACTAAGAGAGTAGTGATCAACAGGGCAGTCTGGTTGGAGGCCAGTATCTAGTGGTGTTTCCCAGTACTGGGTCCAGTCCTGTTCAATATAATAATCATCAATGACCTGGATGAAGGGATGGAGTGTAGCCTCAGCAAGTTTGCTGATGGTACCAAGCTGGGAGCAGTGGCCGATATGCCAGAAGGCTGTGCTGCCATCCAACAGGACCTGGACAGGCTGGAGAGCTGGGCTGAGGAGAACCTCATGAAATTCAACAAAAGCAAGTGCAAGGTCCTGCACCCGGGGAGGAACAACCCCAGGCACCAGTACAGGTTGGGGGCTGACCTGCTGGAAAGGGGCTCTGCTGAGAAGGACCTTGGAGTGCTGGTGGGCAGCAAGTGACCCTGAGCCAGCCCTGTGCCCTCGTGGCCAAGAAGGCCAATGGTATCCTGGGCTGTATGAAAAGGAGTGTGGCCAGCAGGTCGAGGGAGGTCATCCTACCCCTCTACTCTGCCCTAGTGAGGCCACATCTGAAGTACTGCGTGCGTTCTGGGCTCCCCAGTTTAAGGAGGACAGCGAACTGCTTGAGCAAGTCCAGTGGAGAGTTACCAAGATGATCAGGTGACTGGATCATCTCCCTTACGAGGAAAGGCTGAGAGACCTGGGTTTGTTCAGCCTGGAGAAAAGATGACTGAGGGGGGATCCCATCAATACTCAAATATCTGAAGGATGGTGTCAAGAGGATAGCACCGGACTCTTTTCAATGGCGCCCAATGACAGGACAAGGGGCAATGGGCACAAGTTGGAACACAGGAAGTTCCATTTAAATATGAGGAAAAACTTCTTTCCTGTGCGGGTGCCAGAGCAGTGGAACAGGCTGCCCAGAGAGGTTGCGGAGTCTCCTTCCCTGGAGACATTCAAAACCCACCTGGATGCAGTCCTGTGCCCCCTGCTCTAGGTGCTCACACAGAGGGGTTGGACAAGATGATCTCTTGAGGTCCATTCCAACCCCTACTATCCTGTGATTCTGCAATTACTGGAGAAGTTTTCCACTTCATATTTTACCAGCTACTAAAGTTGTCCTCCCACTCTTGACCTTCATATTTTCTTCTATAAGCAAAATACAGAACCATCTCTTTCTCCTCTCCACTGAAATGTTACAGAGGTTATGGTCAAAGCGTTTCTTGTGTTTGCTGTTTTGTTTTAAACATACTTATTTTAATGCCTATCCTCTGTAACAAAACAAACCAGCTGCCCCCTAAGAGAAGGGGATTGTTCAACCACAGGTACCTTAATTTTCAAGTTAAAGATTATGGAATAACAGAGCATTAACAGAATCACAGGTAAAAATCAGCAGTTGCACTATCCTAAAGTACCAGATTCTGTAGCCTCTAGTATTTGGCATGCTACACATGCACAGCAGTCATTTTGTTTAAACTATTTAAGGAATATTAAGCCATGTTACCAGGTTTTGCCTATATTGCCCATAATTCTTTAAACTATTAAGAGGTTTCTTGCTGTCTATGTAAATTTCTCATTTAGAAAACCTCAAGAAGTTATTATTGATTACTTATCTAATCAAAGAATGTTATAAAGAGGCTTTAGATATTGCAATTGATAGCAGGTTGCTACTGACCACATAGAATTTAGATCAAATGGCATTTTTACTTTCACTTGTCAAAGTGGAATGGTTTCAAATTAAAAGGAAGCTAAAAAGGCAAACTATATCGCAGCCATAAGGCAATTTAAAAAAAAAAGGGGGGGNGAGTGGCCGATGCAGTTAAA
The DNA here is from genome assembly GCA_013400875.1 of Anhinga rufa. Classification (NCBI taxonomy): domain Eukaryota; kingdom Metazoa; phylum Chordata; class Aves; order Suliformes; family Anhingidae; genus Anhinga; species Anhinga rufa. The sequence continues at coordinate 8,363 of VZTV01094352.1, forward strand.
TTTTTTTGTACTATAAAGGCATTTAAAAAAAACGTTAAAATAAATATTAGCTCAGGATTACCTAAATCAAACACAAAAGCAGCAAGACCATGAGGACACATTAAGATATTTTAAATATATCCACACACAGAAGATTTTACTTCTTTACACTACTTTGCAAGAGGAATGAAAATAAATCCTGAAGCATTAAATTTTAGTGACATAAACATATTTTAGAATTGCTACAATTAACCTCAGCAGCTTCATTAACACAAAGATGAACTTCATATTTTATTTATAAGTAAGTCTCCATACTTAAAAAAACCCAATTCTATTGGTATGTATTTCTCACTGCCATTTTCAAGAAATAACAGCATTAGATGAAAAAGCTATTTTTACAACAATGGGGCATTTGTATTAGATTCACTTACATTTCTTATCCAAGCATGTTTGATGCAAACAGTAGAAATACAGCACCTAGCATCAAAGCTGACAGCCAGGGATAATAGTGGTTTAATAATGTCTGGGACATTAATCATAAACAGCAGGCCAAAGCAAGATACTACAATATTAATATTTTCCAACTTGATATTTTGTACCTTTGTAAGCAGTGCTATATGATGTAGCAACAATTGTACACTTTCAGACATCTAATTTTCTGCAGAAGGTTCAGGCATTAACTGAAATTCTCTCAAGTTGTCCGAGTTGAATATTGCTGATCGCCAGTCAAGACCAGGTCAATCTTTGAAAGGGAGATGTCAAGATTAAGAAATGTACTCAGGAAGAAATAGTGGCTGCCTGATACATGGTATTCATCCCAGTGAATACCAGAATTCAAACAAACGCTTCAGCATAATGAGGAAGCATAACACTGCCTGTGTGTGCCATCATTGATATAAGAGAGAATTTCAGGATCTTAATGATATAAATCACTAAACCAAAAAACCCCTAAAAAACAAATAATGGAATTGCAAGCCATGCATTCAATAAAGTATTAACCCTTTCCAGATTCTCTCTCTACAGTCTTAGCCATGCACATGGGACTAAACACCAGCTGCCTAATGCTTTTCCTGCTAGCATCAGCTGGCGAGGCGTTTCCTGGGATTATGCCCAATACTCTTTTGGTGTGATGCCAAACATGTGGCTTGGCCCAACAATGTGTTCATTTTAGGTGTGCTTTGAGATCATTACTAAGGATAGCTGTCATTAACAACAACAAAAAATTTTAAACAACCCTTTTTTCAGAATAACTTACCTTTCTTTTCCAAGAACATAAGATGCAGTTCAATTGTTAGCTTGAGACATGTCTGCATTTTTATACACCATCACCGTAACTTTTTAATTCCCTGCAGCAAGAGACAAACTGCATCCCAAGGAGTAGAGACTTAAAGACTTGCCTTACATGGGGAGATGTACTACAAGTGAATCTCCAACTTCAACATACATAACATGCATGTTCATTTGAACACTAGCCGTGAGCCACAAATACAAGATGTGGGGGGGGCATGTGTATGTGTGTGTTTGTTTTTGTTTTAGCTTCACAAGATGCTCTCTATGCCTCTCTCTTTCATACTCTGCAATCAACATAGGTTGAAAACAACACCAGTGGGTTCATCTTGCTCCATTCCAGAAAAGTTTGTCACTAAAAGAAAGGCTGGAGGTGTATGGAAGGTAAATATGGATGTACATGTCCAAAGGAAGTAAAGGGAGGATGAAAAACAATAGGTAAGTGAGAGAAAAAGCCTTTGAGCTAACAACAGCAAAGTAACAGAGGCTGCGTCTCACCAAGGATGGCTGAGAAGATGTGGGATGCACTTCAGAAAAAAATAACTGCTGTAATAAAACATACATAATTACATAACTGCTGTGATAAGATCATGCTGGAGCACCTGTTCAGATGGTAGTAAGAAAGTCTCCATAACACATTCCTGTGGTGAACAGCAAGCACACACAAGAATAAAGCCTCCAATGCTAACTACTAGCCACAGAGACGGCATTGCGAGGTTCTTTGCAACTCAGCTTCAGGAGGTAAAAGGATTACTCATAACAGTTGCTTAAGAGTCACAA
>VZTV01094353.1:0-13487 GCA_013400875.1 Anhinga rufa
CATTCTATGATTTTATGAAATATTGAATATTCTTTAAGTCAGAGTAGTTGGAGTGCATTGGTGCATGGCCATACAGAAGCCTCACAGCATAGTTGCGTAACAATCATTTTGATTTTAAGCTGTTTAGTGTACTTGCTTACAGATAAAAATAATCATTCTGCCTTCTAACTGGCTGTCATATTTTAATTATTTTTTTTTCTGTCAGTGGTGGTAGTTTGGTTGTTGGGGTTTGGGTGTTTTGGTTTGGGTTTTTTTGCTATGCTACTGGGATTTCTTTTATATTTTTTTTTAGTGAAAGAATATTATCATGATGCTATTTGCCCAGAGCATTCTTCATTGCAACTGGAATACAATACCTTTTGCTTTCCATTAGCATGTGTCTATATAACAAACACAGTTCCCTCCAGAAAGAGTTACAAATTCTGTTTATTATTAAGCTATAATATAGATCCCATTACAGAACATGTGAGCAAACAAAATGTATAGGCTGAATTGCTCTCTGCATAAATGGGCAATAAGGGATACTTTGCAGGACCCTTGCTTCATTTGCTTATGAAAGTTTGAAGGCATTTACCTGTCAGGAAAAGAGACTCATACAGAGGAGTTTTCAACAGAGCTGGGATTGTTGCCTTTGTAATCCAAATACATTTATTTTTAATGTTGACTGCAATATGTCTAGGGAGAAGTACATAGCTAGCAGCAGAAAATAAGATTGTCAACCTTCTAATGTGTTCTTCCTTTCGAACTTTCAACATCTGACCTAAGTATGCCGTGAATCAAATGAAAATCAAATTACAGCAGCGTAACTATTGTCTCACATCCTGATGTACTGCAAGAAAACAAAGTAAAGGAGAAATAAAATTTCTTTTTATTGCAGGAAAGTCAGCACTTGAAGGACACTGCTTTTAGTTGACTGCAAGTAGTGGAGACTGGAAGAATATTTCTGTGGACAAATTCAATATGTTGAGCCGTTTAAGTGTAATGAAATTTGAGATGAAGTTCTGTGATTTTTATTGATGAAATACTTAGCTTGGTACAGGAATACAATATTATCATGGGATGTTTGCATTGCTATATAAAACATTCTGAATATTTGAAAGTATGATTTATAAGAAAAAGTGCTTTGTTTGACAGATTGGCTTTTTAATATGCAATGAAAGCATATTAGGAATTAGGCTTCCAGCTTCTTTAGTAGTTACTGCATTGGAAGGTGTATTCACCAAGTTATCGTCTAAATTTTCATGAAAATTAGAGTTACTTGTCCATTTCCTTATGCTTTATAGTGATTATCAAAATATTACCTGTGAACTATAAAACTTGATGCCCCAAAGGGAAACTTATAAGAACATTTAATAGTGAACCAAGAGATTTCATGGAATACTTTGCAGTTCAGAAGCTGAAAGAGGACTTACGTTTGATCCAGATGGTAATAATAGGTATGACAAAATCTTGAGATCATTTATTTTTTTTAAGATGATTCATAAATAAGTTCTCTGAAATTTTTGGCTTGATCTCTAACCCACTGAGCTGGAGGAGAGGCGGAAAATCTTTAAGTACTTTGACTAGTCATTTTAATTGACTAATGTTTAGATAGTGATTGCATTACTAGGGGTAGATACTGTTTTTATTATGTGTATGTAATTTGATGTATTCTTTGCTTCATCTGCTCTGTGAAGATGAAGAAGAGAGAACTCTACATTTAGAGTTTTTTAGACTAAGAAGGGGAACATGGGAGCTCGTAAGTTCAGTAGGCATTGTAAAACCTTTCTGTTTGGTTGTTTGCTACATTGAAATATGGGCTCTGACAGTGCTCATGATTACAGCTTAAAATCTTTTTGCCAATTAACTGGTATTTCCAAGATATGGAAGTTTCAAGGCCATCACTGATGATAAACACCGTCAGTCTTAGGCTGAGTACATACGTAAAATTTATCAATATGGTCACAAAGTACTCTCTTTTGAAAAGTACTGTAGAAGAAACTTTGACCAAAAGTTACCTTACTGCTTTGAATATCAGCTATAGGCTATGAAACAAGTTGTGCAGAAATATTTAAAAAAGGCAACCAAATTGAATTACAGTCAGACTTGGGAACCTGGCTGCAAATGGAAACACAAGACACTAAATTTAAACAACAGAACAAACCTTTTTACATTGAGGGTGGTCCAGCAATGGAGCAGGTTGCCGACAGAGGCTGCAGAGTCCCCATGGACTTTGGAGTTATTAAAAATTGGACTGGAAATGGTCTTGAGCAACCTGGTCTAGATGACCCTGCTTTGAGCAGAGGCTTGGGCTGGGTGATCTCCAGAGTCCCCTTCCACCCTCAGGTATTATGTCATTCTGTGAACCAAAGATCGACCTGAACTTGACCATAAAAATTTATTATTCTTTGGGCCAGAAACACTTCTGCAAGATCTTTATTCAAATTTGATAGTGAGCTTGAGGCTGTATTTGAAAACTACATGAGTTTAGTTCAGGCCTTTGATAGTTTTCCATCAAAATGCATTAAAACATCAGAGTACATTAATACATTAATAAAGATGTTGTTAATTCTCCTGTACTATAATTGATACTGACTGCAAGTCTTAAACATACTAATTTGACACTATGTTTTTGCTGTGGAACATGCTCATGTTTTAAATTCCCAAACCAAGCGGAAAAACAAATTAATATATGGAAAGTGTGCAAGCTTAACTAACTTGGTAATTTTCCGGATTTCTCATAGTTATGAAATAAATAAAACTAAGAAATCTTTCAGTGTCTAGAAGCAGGATTCATAAAATACTCTAAGGGAAAGCATTCACCCTAAAATACCCAAGCTGCAATTCTCTCTTGGAAGAGCAGAAAATGAGGGACATTCATTTTATTTTTTGCTTTGCTGGTACTGTGCAGATGAAGTCATTAAGGTATCTGCAATAACAGCTTTATTTTAAGTTAAATAGAAGTTATCCCACAAGTGGAAATTAATGAACAACTACTTTATTAGGATTAAGCCTCTGATTCTTTCCCTTCAGTTAGTATGAAAAAGGTAAACCTTTGACAATCTTCTGGTTTGTTGCTGTGATTTAGTAAGGAGAAAAATAGGTAAAAAACAACTTAGGCAGGATGAGGAAGCATCTAGTTAACTCTGCAAATGCATTTTGGATACAAAGTACTATATGAAATATTCCATCTCTATTTTAATGATGGGTTATTGTAATGAAAAAGAAATTTGTCAGCTAACTGGCTATACAGATGGTGTTCCCAGGTGATAGTTTTGCTTCAGATTCAGAGAAATGAGGCATTCTGCAATTCAATGTTGTGTCCCACAGAATTAGTCACTACTGACTAAGACAGGGTTTAAAAAAGAATAGTGAAATATGGAGGGCTTACTGTAAAAGCAAGAACTATTCTATTCCATGACATTTTCAGCAAGTTCAGTCATGGACAAACAGATAAGTTTTTACAGCTTACCAAAAAATGATACAAGAAAAATGAATTAGGAATTTAAATGGATCCGAAAAACTATTTGAAGTTTCTGTGAAGGCATGTTTTCAGTAACTAGGAATGAAGTGCCAAGCCATTCTTTGTTGAATGGGAAACGCTAGTGTGTTGAATCTAACTTCTGTCAGGATGTTGCCAAAAGAATGGAGTCAGGTTCTCTTGAAAGAATTCTTGTGTGTCGGGACTTCATATTTCATGTACAGTGGTAAGAATGAGACAAGATGAAAGCTACCCATGCAAAACTGCGGCATCAGCCAGTCACAATTTTAGCTGTTGAATGTCAAAGCTCCTGATAGAGTTAGGATTAAATAGGGCTTATGTGATGCATCTGTTCTGCTTGACCAGCCTTTGGAAGTCCATTAGCTAGTTGTTGCACTTGATGCAAGCGCTCTTCTGAATGCCTTTAATGCATTAATAAAAACGTTGTGTGGATTTGCAGAAGTTGGTTGTTACAGGTCTCTAACCAACAAAAGAATTACTGTGGTGGTGGTATCCAAACACTAGGATTTCACTCTCCTTCTATGATGAAAGGAACCACAAAAGGAGGTTTGCAAGCAAGTGCTAAATATCTTGATTTGTTGATTCCTGCTTTCCTGGGTTTTGTGTTGGTTTTTTGTTTGTGGGTTGTTGTGTTTTTTTTTTAAAAAAAGCAATTTGCAAGCTAAATGAAATTTGAGAAGTTTCCCTTGGAAAACCTATCTCATTAACTGTATAACATATAGTGTTTAAATATCTTCTAAAGAATTACTTAGGTACACACTTGTGAGAGTAAGCTGTCTACTATTTCTTAGCATGAGTTACAAAGGGAATAAATTTCTTTGTATTCACTAATAGTAGATAAATTGAACAACAATGTCAATTGTATAATATTTTTTCTTTTGAAAATTTTAGGGGATGCTAGGGAGTTACTTCCATATCTACCAATTAAGCTTTTTTTAGAACGTGGTGGTGGTGAATCTTCAATATTTGTATGTTTGTGCAAATATTTGTATTCTTGAAGCTGATTGGATTTTTTTGTTTGTTTTGTTTTAAATCAGTGCCAAGACTACTGATTGAAGCAATATTGGGAAGCGGTACCACTTCAGATCTATGATGTCTGCAGTTCATTGTGCACGCAGATCAAGATATGTCAAGATACCAAGATGTGTCCGGAAGAGTTATTGATCCATTAAAAATAAAAATTAGAAAATGCATTTAATCCCCCCCGACACACACATCCCCAGTCCCACCCCGTCGTTATGTTAGACAACTGGCCTGTTCCGTCCAGCCAGTGGCTGGACCGTCTGCTGTTTGTGACTTTAGTTAGACACCAGATTTCAAGTACCTTGTGCGCCATAAACAAAAAAAAACCTCTGAGGTACCTCCAACTTTCAGATTGCAAATGCGTCTCATGCAGAGTTTGTGCCTTAGCTGATGACTGGGATTGTTCCTTCCTTTCCTGTTGCACCCCACGTGGATTGAGGACAGCTGAAGTTGTTCTACCATATAGATTAATGGGAGTAATTTTACTGTGCTTTGTTGCTACTGCTTTGGTTGCAGTCTTTGTTTAACCATGAGTAGCAAACAAAATGGTTGCCTTCTCCATGTTAGAAGGTACAGTCCTATTAGCACCTTCTGAATAATCCTATATAAAAGTCAGACTTGCGATTCTACTGCAGAATATACCTGTTTACAAAAGATAAACTGAGCCATGAAGTTCACAACCTGAAGGAAATTCCAGCTCTCCCCCTTTGTGAAGCGAAAATGCTTCAGAGCCCCACGTTTTCCCTTGCTGCTTTTCCTGCAACTGCTGTTGTCTGGAAAGGAGATTAATAGGTTGGAGAGAAGCCTGAGCTCCACTCCTTATTCTTCTTGGTAATTGGATGCTGAGTTTTGTGGAAGAGGTATCTGATCTCGTCTGCCCAGAGTGCATCAAGAACGAATTGTTCAGCAAGGAGGGAAGGAGCAGCATATCTAACTGAATGTTTCACTTAGGTTTTTCAGGCATTCAGGACTGCAGCCTTCACTGTGGAACGGTAATCAGATCCAAAATGCTCTCTTTTATGGTGTGTAACAGTAAGGTAGAGAAAGGAGCAAAACCGAAAGAAAAAGCAGAAAGGGAGGGGAAATCCTCCTCAAATTGTTGAGGTCATGAGCAGATAGTTCACATCTTTGTGTATAGAGAATGAATAGATGCTTCAATAGCAGAAACTTTTATAATATATTCTGCACGATCACAGCAGTCTCTGGAAAATGTCTGTTGCAAAAATATGTGAGGTAGCTCGCGTTCTGTTAGTAATTTTATACAGCCTTACACTTCTTGTTTTATTAGCACAGTATACTGCAGTTGAGGAATACAAAAGTGTTCATGTTGCATCCCAGTATTGGTACTGGCAACCAGAGTTCAATATTTCTAAGCTGCATCTTAACAATTCATTTCTTGATTAAAACGGGGGTTTATCTTTTCTAATTTTTTAATCAAATTAATTTCTAAAACCTTTAAGTCCATTAGTCACTAATCTTTCAGTTTTCAGATTTAATCATGAGAGAGAGCCATTATTGTTTTTACAATATTGTGTTCTTGCTTTTATAATTTAATCCAAATAAGTAACACTAAGCATTCATGTCTCCTTCAGTCTTCGGTTTATCAAGCTAAATAAGTCAGTCTCCTCTTGTAACTTCAGCCGTCCATTTGCTGGTGCATTTTAGCATTTTTCCTTTGCACCCTTTCCAACTTGGGTTCATCCTTCTTGAACTTAAGTAACCAGAATTTTACATACATCTTTTAAAAGAGGTTTTGGTGCTTTGCAAGGGATACTTTCCCTTCTCATCAGATACATTTCTAGGCTTTATTTTCTCAGATGGGATGACCCAATCTAGTAGCTCACTGCTGCTGAAAGAGGAAGGTCCTGCTTCTCTCCCTCTGCTTACCTTCCATTGATCCTGTTTGTGTGGGACTGTTTAATGTGTTAACCCAGGATAAGGGGTAAACACTTAAGGAAATGCTTTTTGTTAAGGAAATGCTTGTTTCCTTAAGGAAATGCTTGGCAGTGTGACAAGCACCGGTACAGGTTGCCCAAAGAGGTTGTGTGGAGGAGACTCCATCCTTAGAGATACTCAAAAGCCATCTGGATATGGTCCTGGGCAGCTGGCCCTACTTCAGCAGCAGGGTTGGACTAGATGACCTCCAGAAGCATCTGTCCAGCCTCAAGCAGTCTGTGATTCTGTAGTATGTTACAAAAAAAACCCCAAACCAAACAAACCAAGCCACCCCAGTAGTGTATGGAATTGAGTCACAGATGCACCTGAGACACCTGTGAGAGGGAAGAGGCAGGACTGTATGGCCTGGAGCTGGTGAGGGAAGAATGAGATCATGGAAAGTAGAAACTGGGTTAAGACAAACTGCTATTTTGATTCAACTGTTCATGAAACTATGGCCAAAGACTGTGGCAGACTTCTCCATGGCCACATTAAACAGTTTTCTTCATATAAAATCTGTTGCTCACTTCCAGCTGTTAGCGTCTCCGGAATTTAGCAGAATTTATTGTAGGCAGTTGCATAATGTCTTGATTTGCTATATTGAACTGCATCCTATTTCTCTTGCTTTGATCCACAGTGACATCCTTTAGTGACCGTGTTAAAAACCAGTACCAGTTTAAGTACTCCAGTTTGCCTATGTACTGACAGTGCAGTCTCATCTTCTTGTTCCGATCTTTATTAGAACGCCAGTATTTGTATGAGTTCCTTATGGAAATACTAAATATTACTTGTCCCCTCAGTTGATCGTTGTCAAGCTTTGCCTTGAACACCAGCTACCTTGCTCAGTTAGTTAGAACAGTATGTTTGGTCAAATCGGTGGGGCTCGTTCAAACACTTCTGTACCTTGATTATTATTTTCTGCAAAAATTGTTTTAAAGCCTTGAATGCTTTCAAGATCACATCAAGTTTTAAAATGGCCCAGCTGCTTTCTCTGCCTTAACTACAGCCGCAGGCATTATTTGTACTGCTATTCTGAGTTGCTGTTTTCCAGTCAGACAGGACCAAGGTTAGTGTTATTTAAAATCCTAGTTAATGGATTTGTCTTTTCTTTTCCAGCTTTTTTGTTGTTCTGGAGTGAACGCAAATCTGTTAAACAGTTTTTTCCTCAGCCTCGTTTCTTTCAGTGGGCCACACTCCACTCTGAATGAGAATTTATATAGCTGGGGCTCAAGGAAGAAGCAAAGAAAGAAAGATCTATTCTTATGACAATCTTTTTAATTTACAAGATGAATGAGTTGTATGACCCGGAGTCTGTCTCTCTCATTCAGTTTCTTTGAAAATTTTCAGACTAGCAGATGCTGGTTTAAGTTTCTTATATAGCTTGGCAGTCAAGCACATACTGCAGTTGTTTAATAAAATCTTTAAGGGTGTATTTAATTGTACTCACTTAGATAATAGTTAATCAGAATGGGGTTGAACACCTCTAATCCTGTTGAAATGAAAATTGGATGGGGACGTTGCTGCCTGCGGTGGCTGTGTCTGTTCCTGATGGAACCAGTAGCTGGGATTCAGCACTTGGGAGATCTTTAATCATAGAATCACTTAGGTTAGAAAAGACCTTTAAGATCATCGAGTTCTACCATTTAACCCAGAACTGTCAAGTCCACCACTGAACCATGTCCCTAAACACCACATCCAAACGCCCTTTAAATACCTCCAGAGATGGTGACTCAACCACTTCCCTGGGCAGCCCACTCCGATCGATCCCTGACAACCCTTAAGGTGAAGAAATTTTTCCTACTAACCAATCTAAACCTCCCGTGGTGCAACTTGAGGCCATTTCCTCTTGTTCTGTCGCTTGTTACTTGGGAGAAGAGACCAACCCCCCCCTCCCCACAGCCTCCTCTCAGGTAGAGAGCGATGAGGGCTCCCCTCAGCCTCCTCTTCTCCAGGCTGAGCCCCCCCAGCGCCCTCAGCCGCCCCCCAGCACACTTGTGCTCCAGACCCTTCCCCAGCCCCGCTGCCCTTCTCTGGACACGCTCCAGCCCCTCCATGTCCTTCTTGTCCCGAGGGGCCCAAACCTGACCCCCGGATTCGCGGTGCGGCCTCCCCAGTGCTGAGCACAGGAGCACCATCCCTGCCCTGCTCCTGTGGCCACACCGCCCCTGACACAAGCCAGGGTGCTGCTGGCCTTCTTAATGCGTAGTTACACTGCAAATGTGCATGAAAAAGCAATATAGTAATAGCTGTCATTTTGATAAAATGTTTTCAAATGTTAAGGACATAAGGAATTGCATAATGTGAGTGGGTTTGGGTTTTAGCTTGATTTTTTTTTTTGCTTGACAGCTGTTGGTTTTTTTACATACTTTAGAAGTATAAGTGGCCTGTTGTATTATTAATTAATATCATTTTAAATAGACACACGTATAGGAGCATATATGGATTTAAGGTATTGATGCCAGATTTGTATTAATATTGTGCCAGCATGAAGTGCCTTCAACCCAGAAAAAAATGGCATTATTCCCTTTTTAAAAAAAGGTTACTCATTTTGAAGATCAAATTACAACCATTTATCTGGGTCTCTGTAGAAGTGAAATAGCAATTTATTGTCATACCAGGATTTTTCTTGTGCACTGTCTAGCTCATGCACACAACCTCTTTATCATATTTGTTGCATGCTTTTTAGTAGAGCTGACCGAAAATAAACAACGAAGAAAGAAGAGAAGTTTATTACTGAAATGCAATTCAAAGAAGATTAAATTATTGGTGAATCCTGCATCTCACTGCTTACAGCAGTAAAAGGTTGTAAGCAGAATATTTAGGTGGAGCTCGAATTCAGCTGGTGCTCATACCTGGCCTGTTGTTTCAGGGCAAACTTAAGAGTCTAAAGGCTTATCTTCTGCAGGACTTTTCTGGAACCTCTGGAAGTGCAAGTTCCCAGGTTTGGTGCTGTAAATTCAATACAGTAAAACTTAATTTGAATATGCTGCCTTTTTTCTCTGTTCATAATGGAGTACGGTAAATCTTCTAACATGAGAAAAACGAATAATATTCTTCAGCTTTCTAGAAAGTAGTTTCAAAATTAGTTGGACCTCTCTATTAGAAAAGCCGTATCTGAAATGTACATGTACAGAGAAGTGAGACAGTAGATTTGGAAGTTTGGGTTGGGCTTTTTGGGTTTTTGGGTTTTTTTTTGTGTGTGTGTGTGTGTTTTGTTGTGTTTTTTTTATCCCGTGCAGAACTTAGTTTACTGGGGCTATATGATAGGCTTGGAACCATGCATTTCGTTTGTGTTTATCTTTTTCATGATTCTGATACTCTCTTTTCCCCCCTCTTATTTTCAGCAAGCTTGCTCAGGGAAGTTTTTGAAACAAAGAAACTTTTTACTTATTTGAGAAATAAAATTAGAAAAAAATAATGCAATATGCAGATCATCGAAGTTTAGTTTTAACTTGAAGGTGACTTTTTGGCATCTGAATACATTTGTCTTTGGCATAGAAAAGAAAATTAATGCACGTCTTTTTAAATTCTATTCTGCTAAGCAGACATTACAGTTTAAAAAATAAATCAAGATGAAAGGAACCAAGGGAGGAACTGGTAGAGTTTGTCTTTGTGCCAAATACATTTGTTACAAACATGAATAATCAGCTTTCTTATCAAGGCTTGTATGTGGTAGATCCTACAGGATAGGACCTACTGATCACAAATTGCAGTCTAAGCTAATACTTTAAGCCAGCCTAGTTTACCAGTTTTGCAGTCTGCCCTTCCCTTTCGGGCACCTGCAGAACTGCGGTTTAAATCTTTGAACATAATGGTATACATTGTCACAGGATTAGTTTTACTTAGTTTGTATTTTGCTAAACTGATAGCCCCTCCCCTGCCTCCAGGTGTCCACTTAGGGTCTTGTAAATGGACAGGGTAACGTTGTTAGAGCTATGTGTAAGTGCAGAAATGGCTGTATCACTCAGATTGTGTTAACGCTAAAATGATTATGTGCACTTTAGCTGAATAGTTGTCTAATTCTTCCAGCTGTGCCTTGACAAATTACCATAGGCATAACAATTAATTATCTGATCTATAAAGGGAGAAATCATTTGATCTTTTACCAATTATTACTGAGTAATTAAATGATAAATTACCTACGTGTAAACTAATCTGCATATAACAAAACAGTACCTAAGATTGCAAGGCTCTCTAAATGTGGTACAGTAGAAGTTAAGTGGGGGCTAGCGTTAAAGAATTCTAACTCACAAGCATAGTGAAAAATGTGAGGTATATAATCTACTGGAAAAGTGAGGAACAGAGGCATTTGGAGATTTATTTCCGCTCTTTATAATTCTCAACTAGATTTGCAGTTCCTATGAAAAATTATGCTTGACTTAAAGGCTTTTATTAATAACTTTCATTTTATTAGCTACCTGTTATATAACTATAAAGACATCTGTTTCTCTAAGAACATATTATTATTCTAGGTTAGGCGATTCTTACATTCCTACAAGCAATGCTTTGAGCCTGTTTCCTTTATTTCAATAAAGCAAAGAACAACATTCTCCTTGAATGGATCACCGTTTAGGAAAAAAGTCTTTTTAGGTCTTTTACAAATAAGAGAAACACTTAAATGGAATTTGGAATTTTGTTGAAAAATCACATGTGAACAGGCTGTACAGATTAGCAGTGTCTTCAACACAAAACCTGAACTGAGTTTTGTTTAGTTCTAATTCTTCTGTTCAGCTAGCATCCGCTTCCCCCTGTAAATAGCTTTACTTATACATGTAGATCCTTGGTTGGTATTACTGGCTGATAGTACTCTACTTAGAGTTTTGCAAATTCTCTTTTCAGTTTGGCAGTTGAAATAAAGTCCGGAAAAACTTGTTTTGGTTGTCCACAAACAATATCGTCATATTCTTGAGATGAGGAAGAAAATTGGGGAAAAACGGCTTTAAGTAAATAACCATGTTTTGTTTGAAACCAGACTACATAGTTCATCTTGGTTTGATGCTTTTGAACTTTCTATTATTTCATCTAGAAGTACTTCTATGTTGAACATTAAATACTTCCTACAGAGCGTGTCAAAGTTGACCTTTCTGACTTGGTGGGGAAAAAAATCCAACCTAAGCTGCGCATAAAAATTCAGAACAAATTGAATATTTCAACTTGAACCAGAACTGCACTTAGGGGGGACACACACAGGGAGAGGGGGGACACCTCCTCCAAATTAGCCAACTCTTTTCCTGACTTAATGAGTTTTGTGCAGCCCAGAACTCGAGTCGAACTCGAGTCTCCTTTTCACGGGGAATTTATTGGATTTTTCCCCATAGTGTGCCTCACAATTTCAATGAGCAATTGAGTCAACCCTTTATCTAGAAGCTCATTCTAAGTTATCAGCCGTTGCCATCTCTTCAAAGGACGAACAGCATTGTTAAGAACTTGCCTTGGAGAGAACTTGAAGAAGGAAAAAACATATATAATAAGAAACATTTTTCTGTCCCTTTTTCTTCTTCCCCCACCCCCGAAGACATTTTATTGAGAAAGGGGAGGAACTGCCTGATTCCAGTCTTTGCAGCCCATTTCCTACTGTGATTCAAAGTCCAGTGGAAGGCTAGACAACAAAACCCTTGCTAAGATGATATGCATCCACAATACCTTGGAAATTTTGATGTGATCTATAGTTTTAATGAAGCATCTTTCAGATATCATGATTTACCAGTTGTTCTTGCTGTATGTGGGTTTAGTTTCCTATAAAATTTATTACTGATTCAACAATTAAAGTAGGTATAAAAATTGAACCATATTGTAGCATGACATCTCTCCTACAGTTTACTCTTTCTGATGATCATTCTCTAACAACCTGAAGGTAATGGAAGCACCATGAACACCACTATGATTTTGGTATGTAACTGGTTTCAAATTTGAGGCTCGCAACAAGACACTTTTTCATAAAACTGCTTTTTCTGCTGTGGATTCTTCCTGCTAATGTTTCCTAGTACTCAGAAGAATTGCAGTAGTTCTTAATTTTTCCCATTTTTAAATGCTGAAAACAGCCTGAGAGATTCATTAATGATGTGTTCTTAGAGCTTGGTTTAGCACTTCAATTTTTCTGCAATTTCTATTCACTTGTATTTTCTAAAATCATGAAAATGTAAAACATCAGAAAGCCTTTCACCTTCCATGTTAATGGAAAAAATAGAAATGTTATCTAGCTGTCTTTCAAATGGGAAAATACAAGTTTGGGAAGAAAACAAACTTCAGAAAGTCAGCATTTTTGTTGCTGTGAAGAATGTGAAATTTTTTCAGGGGAGTGTTGGTACTCAGATGCTTTCCCCCCCTGCCCCCTTTATCTAAACAAATGATACCCTTTCAAGATAGGTTTTAGAGGTATGAAATTAAATACGGGGAAAATTCCAGTTCCTTCCTTTTAATGTTAGTATGGGAGTCAAGCACAGTATTGCTATTGCTGTCACATAATGAGATGATTACTACCTATGGAAAGGCCTTATTAAATTAAAAATCATTTAGTAAAGCAGCCTCACTTTGATAATTAGAGACATCACTTGCAGGAATTAGTCTATAATCAATCTTTTCAGCTAGTAAATGGAGATGCATAAAACTTGCAAAATTTAAAAGCTAATCAAAGTGTTGAGAAGGCGCAGTACTCCACAAATGGCACTCGCTTCAGAGAAACCTTTTTCAGTCTTCCTCAGCTGCTAGTGATTCCTTCTAGTGTTGGAAGGGCTGGCTGGCCTAGTGTTCCTGGTGGGGAAAGCGATTCTAACAGTTGATGGTCTTCAAAACTGACTTTTCTTCACTGGATAGGCCTGTGACAATGTACATATCCTACTTACTGTTTTCACAAGCAGATGCTCAATTTTTCCAAAGTACATATTCAGAGATGGTGTATAAATGCATTTTGAAATCGCAGGTGTTAGAACTGAAGAGAAATTAGTGAAAGTTAGCAGTCCATACCTTTTAGAGATATTCTGTATTCTTCTTTGATCTCCCTGCCTGGAAGCGCCTTTGTAAATTGTTGGGTTTATGTGCTGAAAAGATT
>VZTV01094356.1:0-10997 GCA_013400875.1 Anhinga rufa
TTACGAGTCAAGTGCCTGCTTTGTACTCAACTTTTCATGCAACACTAAGCAAATCCTACAGCTTCTCTGTGGCTTAGTTTTCCCATCTGTAAAATGAGAGTGATAGCACTCATTTATTCCACCGGGGTGAGTCTTAATTATTGTTTTTAGAACACCTGCTGAGCTGGATGTGAATTCTTTCTTCTGCTGAAGTCAGTGCAGGTTTTGCTTTGTGTTCATTACAGAAGGATTGAGATTTCATCCTCGAAGCAGTAACAGAATAAAGCTTCTCTCCTGTATTTGAAAACTCCTTTCTCCCCTGCTCATAGGTACCTGAACAACTCTGTAATAATACAAATCACACTGATTGGATTTATGAATTTATAACATAAAACAATTTAAAATTATGAATAATATATTAATTTTATGGTTTCTGTTTTCCATTTTTTCCAGCAGGGCTGGCTAAAGATGGCTTATCCACCCTGATTTTTTTTTAAGTCTTCAGAACTAGCTTTTAGGAACCACGGGAGATTTGTCAGCAGTGAGGTATTAAAACTCCCTTCCCTACTGCTGAAGAGCCTAAGTCATTAAAAGATGCATCCTTCCAGGTTTTCAAGATATATTAATCCACAAAGAGTAATGGAAAACTTGAAATTGGGAAATTTAATTATCTTATCACCTCCTCCCTTGAATCCTTTACAAAAATTTAAGGAGGCAAAGCTGTCAGTCACCTCTTATGCATCTAAGGTGTCTGGGCACAGAGATTTTGCAGTTGTCATAGAGATAAAATCATAGTCATATTAAACATCAGGAAAAGACAAGCTTTGAAAAAAATATTTGATGACAGAGATTTTAAGAAGATTTTAAAATTATATAGGGTATTAGCTCATAAAAATTGAGAAATATTTAGATTGAAAAATTTGATATCCAAAACAGGAAGAATCTGAAAATTAACATCTTGCCAAGAGGATAGGAAGAACCTTAAGCAGTAAAGAAGGGCCATTAAAATAATGCATGACAATTCCTTTTGGGACTGAAGGAACAGTGAGAAGAAGAAACCTGAAAATTGTGGTTGTTTTTTTTTCCAAAAAGAGAAGTCCACTGGGTTTTTTAGCACTTGTATCTCTCTCTACTTCATTAAAGCTTAAATAGCAAGCATGCCTATTGCTCACCAGCAAACTCCTGCCTTCCTGCTCTTAGTGAATCCTGCACGTTGCAGAAGGCAGAGTCTGCTGCTTCCCAAAGTGCCTTGGAAGCACCTTCCCCACCGGTAAGCAGCATTCCCCAGCATCCAGGGAACCAAATCCTCATGGAACAGTGAAATGCACCTCCTGTATACAGGTTAGAAGTGAGAAGGCAAAGGTTCTGAATTTTCATTTTAAAAAGAGTATTTTTACTTCCTGAGTAATTTCTGAAATCCTACCAACCTGTGCAATGAAGAATCTCCATTGGCCAAGAAACAAAGAAATAAACAAACAAACAAAACTTTCCATAAATCTTAGAAAACAGTTCTGTCTTGTAATAAATATTATGAGGAAATAAGGCAAAACAAACCCCATCTTTTCTTGATGTCTTATTTATAGGTTTCTTTATAGAATTCCTGGCCTTTACATTATAGTGTAGGAAGGAAGATGAAATACCAAAAGCCATTTCACTTCTTGATATGAAGTAACCTTTAATTTTCCTATTCATAAGCCTGAAAAAAATGCAAATAAGCAGAATTGGACTTTTAAACACTGTTGTTTAATCAATATGAATATATTTGCAAAATGATGACTGTGATTAAGAAAAAAATACTTTACCTGTTTTAATTCAACGACATCAGATTTATTTCTCAAAAAAGGCCTGGTTTAGGCCATACATTGATGAATGGTACAGAACTGCATCTTCATTCTGCAAATCCAGAAGCAGTCAGTTCACTTGAAAAAGAATTGTTTTGATGGGAACAGGCTATGTTAGTTCTAGTTTGTGTAAATCTGGGCTCAATATTTTTTTAATTGCTTTCATTATTAAAAAAATTTACATTTTATTCACAATTTTTATACCGTTAATAAATATCCAAGTATTTCCCTTTTCCATTTGGAACATTAGACAAGAATGCCCATTACATTCAGACACCATCAGGGCCTTGAATAGATCCAAAGAGAAATACGGCAATTCAGGCAATACATCTTGTTTTACATTCAGGTGATGTTTTCCTACTTGTTACAAACCTGGATCAATTATTTCAAATATTCTACAAATAATTAACTTTGGCAACTTCTCCAACTTAAAGACAAATCATGATAAATCAGAAGCAGTGAGGATTTTGTTATATAGAGATAGAACTGGGCATTTTATGGAAACATTCAGAATGCATGAGCCGAGACAACCATCAAAAATGTAGACATCCATTTCCCCTTAGAAACAAAAACAGAGCAAAGGTTAACGCAGTCCCAGTAACTGCATAGTTCGCAAGTGACATCAATATATGGCAAGCAGTGTTTTTTTCCTTTTGGGAGAAAATGAACATAGCTCAAATGAATGCCATTTCTGGCTTGCTGTTTATTCTGAATATTCACCTTATCCTACGCTCCTGCCTTTAACATAATTAAAAAAATGCTGTCTATTGAGAGCTTTATTGGGCAGTGGAGGTTTACAAAACCAGAATTCCCTTGCAACAATGCAAATATCAGTGTCTAGGAATTGTTTCTAGATTTCAGCAGTTCTACATATTTCTGCCAAGTAGTTTTAATTCTGGGCAGGCAAAACATTAGTTTAATCTCCTGGGTTACAGAGTGCCAGACCAGCTGTAGCAGACCTGCCTTCTTTATTCCTTCCCATGTATGGTGTCCTCAGCCTGTCACCAAATCCCTGCAGTAAAAGGACAGGCCCAAGAAGTAGCGTGTAGTCTCCACTATGTTAAAAGATCTTATCTTTCTGTGTGTTAGTGGGAACTCAGGTCTCTGCAGAGGAGATGAAACTATCCTTTAGATTAGGAATATCCTCTGTTCAATGAACTGACTGCTAATCAATGTATGGGAAGATATGTCTTCCTTTTGCAGCAGTGAAGGAAAGACTCTATCCAGAGAATAGGAAGAAATAGTGATATATCCAGCATAACTAGGGCACTGTCCTTCCAATAGCCCTGATACTTGGACTGTCACAGTGCCCTCCAGAATGACCTTTGTCATCCACTGAGGTTGCTTGGGTTGCCATGGTGTGCAACAAAATTACTCATCACTCACCAGGATGTTTGAATTCAACACAGATTTCAGAAGAGAAGTTTGGGAGAAGGATCTCTGCCATCCCAAAAACAATGGAACCGTGTTTTCATGTTTTCACATATGCTCTCACGGTTCCTTGGAGCTTTGCTTAAGAGTAATTCAGTAGAAAATTGCTTGCAAAATTGTATGGGGTCCCCTATTGACTATTTAAAACAGGTGAAGCTCATCACACTGAGGCTGATGCTGTGACTTGGCAGGTGTTAAGCTGCTGCTTATGTTGTGGGAATGCTTTAAGATCTCTTTGCTAAAAGTGGAGCTGCATGACATGTTTATATTTTCACAGTCACAACAGTGGTATTGTAGCATAGCTATGCATCCCACTAAACAGAAGTTAAACAAATGTGAAAAGGATTGTGTTTTTTGCTTGGTTTTGTTTGGGTGGGTTTTTTGTGTTTTTTGTTTGTTTGTTTTTTAGCAAAGAAATTATTTAATAGTGTCCTCTTATCAACAGTGTGTATTTTCTCTGGAGTGCACAGATTTCAGTATTAATGCCTCAGACTGAGGATGGCCACAGCTTCTGCATCCACATGTGTGGAAATAAGTGGGCAAGCATGAGGAGCTGTAAGATGCTGTCTCAGGTGGAAGTGAGCTATCATGTGCCAGTAGAAATGTGGCAATTTTGTTTTGTGTGGGACAGCTTGGCTGCATGGTTGGCTATAAGAACTCACTTGTCAGCAGCATCTGTGCTTCCCTGTAGAGGTGCAGGCGAAAATTTGGAAATGGGAAATCCCAGGATTTTGTGGGGGTGGTGAATAATCAAAAGGTGAGACCAGAACGATTGGTATCCTCATTTGGGAAGATGCAGGAAAGCAGAACAGACGATGACTATATATAATTGTCTGCTAGGTGAGGATTTGAGTACATGGCACAGGTTCAAAAGGTCTGGCTGCCCTGGGAATACATTGTAAAAACAGGCTGTCTCTTGCCCATTGAATACTGAATCAGCCTCAATAAAAAATACTGAAAGAGAATTCTGGCATACCCCATAAAAGTAAGAGCATTAATGGTATAAGAACACCAGTAGGATGGGAGATCAAGGCCCTTTGTCATCTAGATTTACATTCCCTAATAAAAGTATTATACTGCTATGAGGAGAAAGGAAAACTGTGTTGCCAGTATCAGCTATGATTTATACATGGCAGTAGCTACAAGAATGCTTGGCATAGCTCTTTTGTGGGATATATAAGTAGCACTAGACATAGTGGGAGGATCCAGGGGTATGATGAATAATATTATCATCATTGTGGATACTAAACCAGAAGGGTCAGTAAACAGAGAGCAGAGAATAGGAAAGTCCTAAACAATTTGTCCTTAATGAGAAAGCGATCAGTCCTTACTCCTTGTGGGTCAGAGTTGTTTTCTGAAGTTTCTGCCTGTAGTCAGGAGATGTTTTAGGCAGAGTAGGTGGTCGCCATAGAAGCAGATAGCTAAGGGCACCAAAATGACCTGATGACAGAAAGCCTGTGCTCTGCTACCTGTGCACCTGATGCTGTCCTGCACTTGCCACCATCCCCTCCATCTGTGGGGCTGCATTTTGCAGCCCGAGTGACCTTTATTCTCTTGTCCCACAGCTGGACTCCAGCCTGTTGTGCTGCTTCAGTCTGCGGAGGCAGGGAGCCTGCCTTTCCATGGACACACTCACACTCACACCACTCACGTCCCTGGCCCCAAACTTTCCTTGTTTCAAAGACTCATGGCATGGGGGTTGGGGTGTGTTTCTCCAAGAGAAAAGTTTCAGGGGAAGAGGACTTCTGATAAATGACCTTCACTTAAATTCTTGGAGAACGGGGGTACAGGAAGAGGAAAATCTTGTAGAAAGGGATATAGCAATGGATGAAGACAGGAGGAGGGACAGCAGAGATGGAGTGTTGGTATTGCTGGGGAGATGTATAACTGTCACCAGGGAAGTGAATACGGTGTATCATGGGGGGTCAAGACCTAAGGAAAAAGCTGACATAAGTAGGCCAAAAGAAAAAGCTGACATAAGTATAATGCAGCACAGTTAAGTCATGGGGAAAAAACAAAACAAAACAAAACACCACAAACAAACAAACAAACAACAAAACAAAACAAAACAAAACAAAACCAGCCTGGATATGAGAAGAGGATTTCCATGTAACAGAGTGTTAAGTTCCTTGAGCAGCCTTCAGAAGGTAACCAGGCAGTGTTAGAATGAAGGTGATGTACTTATAAAAGAAATTATATAAACTGGATGTTACAACTGTCAGGAAACTAGTCATACCAGTCAAAAGATCCTCTGAAGGGTCTATTTGTCTATGTTATCTCAAGTACACATCTTATCCAAATTAAACACTTGAAAGGGGCCTCAGTCTTAAGTCCACACTGTAACACAACACTTGAAAAGTTGGTACCCTTGTTACCCATTAAGCATACACCAAAGCCCTTCTCCATCGCTGTGGAGGTGACCATCTGTGGCTTTGCTGTACTATACCTTGCTTGTCCTCTGGCCCTCACTGGGCTGAACCAGCTGGGCCCTTCCCAGTGCAGGCACCCTCAGGGCCCCCTGGGGTAGGAGGTGGGCTGCAAACTGGCAACGTGGGTGCATGGTGCTGTTCACAGGGCAGTCCACAGATAGCTCCCCACCCAGTGGAGTGGGCACGGCCTCAGAGCCTCCTGCTCCTTGGAAGGAACAGCAACACAGAAGACAGTTTCCACCCACTGCAGCAAGTCAGCCTGTGTTGGAACAGAAACACTTAGCTGAGAAATAAAGGATAATTAACATGTTGTAGTTA
Source organism: Anhinga rufa (assembly GCA_013400875.1). Classification (NCBI taxonomy): domain Eukaryota; kingdom Metazoa; phylum Chordata; class Aves; order Suliformes; family Anhingidae; genus Anhinga; species Anhinga rufa. The sequence goes on from VZTV01094356.1 coordinate 5,999, forward strand.
GACAAAGAGGTCCAATGGCCAAAGTGTAGGTTAGAAAGCCAAAGCATACAAAGCCAGAAGGGTCATCCATGTGAGCTGCAGCTGATGTGTTATCATCTCTGGTTCCTAATAACATTGGTTCTAACCAAGGGATTGATCAAATGCCAATGAGTCTTGACAGCAGGAATGGTTAAGTGATGAAGAAATATATCTGGTAGCAAGGAAAAGCTGTAACCCACCTGGTCTTTGCTAGAAATGAGAGGTGGTTTTTGAGCTGTGCTTGCCTCTTACTGCAATTGTATAGTGCAAGTGTTGAGTTTCATTTCTGCTGCTGGCCTCTAATGATGAATTAATTTGAATAAACACATTTTCCATTTCAAAGGAAAACCAAGTTTCTTCTCATCCTTTCTACAGCATACAGCATTTTTCTATGAACTCCTCCACCTCATAATAGTTTGTTATAGAATTGTTTAGGCAATGCAAATATAAACCAATTTAGGGATGTAGTTGCATATTTCACACTATTTTTGGTCTTATTTTACATATCTTCATGATGAAAAGGTATGGAATGGAATGCTGCAGATTTTCACAAAAATTTATCTTTTATGCATCATAGGTTTTTCTGCATTTGCTGAACAAGATATTTTTACTTTTGTGGAATATCCAATGTCCTTTGATGGTTCAGTTAGTAGCAACTGTCTGTAGAGTTATTAAAAGTATATGCCTGGCAAGAACAGTCTGTTGTGAGCAATGTCTAAATATTTTTCTCCTTATATAGGCTGCTTACAAATTTAATGCTGGAGTCTTTTATACATTCATATATATGTATGCATTTTATATATAAATTTTTCAAATGTATCAGCTCCAAAATAATTTCCAGGATTTTTTTGTTATCGGGTGCAATAAATTAGAGAATTTGTTGTCATGCAATTCAATCTTTTCCAGAAAATTTAAACCACACTGCTATGTAAAACTGTAAAACTAAATATTTAGTAAGCTCTCCAGAACATTTGAAATTATGTACAGCATTATTTCTGTTGCAGACTTGAGAACAGAATAAATGATATCTGCATGGCCACAGTATATTTAGCATTTGCCTGCCCTCCAGCCTCAGCCAAGTTCCTCAGCACCCTCCATAGTTTTATGATTGAAGAAACTTACTCCAAAAGCCCCAAATAATACAGATATCACCACTGACATTTTGATGAGTTATCATAAATTCTCCACTCCTAGAATATTAGGTGTCTGTTGATTAAGGGGATTGCTATCTTTTCATTAGCATTGCCTCTCAGTAAAGGAGCAGCACCACTAAGCAACTGCCCCATCCACACTATAACTGCACCAAGCTCTGCTATCCCATCCACAGAAAATGTTTCAGAGCTACTTGAACTCTCTTAGCTCACTCACAAAATCTTTTTAATATAGAAATGTCCTTTTGAGCTTGTACACAGAACATAGGTACAACCTGAGAGTTAAAGAAAGCAGCGGGGAGATCACCTGGATGTTTTTCTATCCTGCCAGCTGTAAATGACATAATTTCAACATGGCTTTGAATCTCTGGGAAAACTGGCTACCTCTGGGTCCAGAGTACAACAGTACAGGTACAGACAGGAATGCTGTCTATCCACATCAGGTGAGCCCTGCATTTCCATGATGGGTACCACTTAACCCTGCCATTGTTTGTTCTCACCCACCCCAGAAAGTTTGCTGCCTGCAATGGCACTCTTAGTTTCTGTCTTTCCTTTTAACTGCATTTTCACATTGCCTCTTCTCAGGTATGTAGTAGTGTTTCTATGTATTCATTTTCCAGGAAGGAACAGGGAAAATGAGCATCCCTTCACCTCTGTTTATTATGACTTGATTGCCTTACTGTTGAAGTCTAGTGGTGAGCTGATGCAGGAAGCTGCCTGCTTGGCTGGAGGTCAGACATGCAAAGTACTGCTCCTCACCAATGCCTCTGATCTTTCCATCTGACCCAGGAGGAAGAGGAGAGCAGAACTAATTCAATAGACACAAAGAGGAGGAGATCCTTCCCATGCCCTTGCACAAATTCAGCTTCTGCCATGCAGTTACTCTTCCAGCTAGACTGTGAATTTAACCTCTCCAGGCATGAGTAGGTAAATTCCCACCCAACAAGAAAACCCCAGCAATGTGTGCTTTTTGGCAGTACCAGGAGTTCTGATGTTTGTTTTTTTTTCCAAGGTACCTCCTTCCCTGTAAAGAAAGGCCAGACATTGACAACATCAGCATGAAGCCAGTATGTGCTGTTTTGACTAAGCAAATCCTAGACTCCTTTATTAATATGACTCAGTCCATCATCTTTTCACTGATTCTGGCAGCCAAGATATCAGACATATCCTTGATGCAGATTCTTAAAGTGAGAAAGTTGTTTTTAACTTTTCTTTGCTGAATGTCTACTTATAACACATGTTGACTTCAGGCATGCTGAAGGTCTTTGCATTTGGTTGCTCATTCCCCTTCAAAAAGAAAGGATGGAAGTACATGTTGCACAACAATGGCTTTGGAATAAATGTAGTATCATATTCCATCATCTTTGAAGAGAGAATACATAATTTTTCTGACAATGGCACAATATTTATTCTGTTACTATTTTCTTGTCACTCCTCATCTAACCAATATTTTTTTCATTCTGAGTTGTTCACATTGAACTGACCTTGCTGATGGATGTATTGTGTAACATTCTTCAGCATGATCTTATTCTTTACTGTGTTTTTCTTTATATGCAATGAATGATGTCTCTTCTAACATGAAGAACTGAAGAAGCGACCCTATATCACAAAGCCATAAAATGGATTTGTATTTTGATAGAAGAGGTGAGTAAATGGCTAACATTTTAGAAATCTGTATTTCTGCAATGGAAATGCTGAATTTGTTCAGAATTAATTTAAATACTTCTCTGGCATCCTGAGTGTTCAAACACTCTCCACTGCAAGACTTTCCTGCATTAAGCACCCTCTGCTGTAAATCCCTCTCATCTTGTCTTTATTACATGCCTTAACTCCAATAAGTGTGTGGGTGGTAAACATGATTTTTCTTTTTAAAACATAATCAGTCTAAGCATCAAAGGATCCTTTTGTGCTGTCAGCTACACAAAGGCAAAATAACCTGTTGCATAGCTGGCTTATTTCCACTTTCTGAATGTTTTTTTTTCTGAAAAGATAATTGAGCTTCATAAGATAAAGCACTTTGGAAGGCAGTAAAAGAAATAACACATAGACATTTTAGCAACATATACTTTGAGTAAGCACTTTCATGAAGGTATTCTTACCCTTGTAAGTGGTAGCCTATCTCTTGGATATTCCCCTCAGTGAATGATTCAGCTGAAGTCAAACCAGGACTATCTGACACGTAAGCAAGGTAAATTTTCATCTCTTCACTACATACAGATGTCTTTCATACCATGTCATTGAGGTTGGGTAGCTTAAAAAGATCTCTCTGTATTTTATGGCTATCCTGCGGTTTTCCTGTGTACATCACCTGGGATCTTGGGGCTTGTCAATGAGGAGGATTTAGTGTACAAGCTCCGGTGTTAACTTACAGATCCGTAGCTGCTCTTTGCTGATTCATTGTATGGCCCATAAGTGCACATCAAGTGAGGGAAGCATCTGTCTCTAAGGGAGCAACATACCTTATAAAACATCATTATTAGGGTATCTTGTAAAAGGCCTTGAAAAAGTCAGTGCTCAGACTGTCCTATTGGCTATTATCCCTGACAGGAATAGAAGTTTGAAAGACCAAATTTGCCAAGATCAGTTTGTTCATTATAATTAAGACCATAATCAAGTCAAGAAACAGTTTTGTTGAGCTGTGGAGCTGTAATAGCCTTACTGAAGACAAGTAGATGTTCAGAAGACTATATCTTTTATACTTGACATACATTTTTTACCATTCTTGCTAAATGCTGAATACCCAAAGAATGCAATCGATGTCCTTGGCTGTCAGTAAAGGTATGCATCACAATAAGCGTACTTTATAGAAATACTTTAAGAAACTGATTCCTAGCTGTTCTGTAATTATTACTCACTGCAACCCTAATGTTCCTAAGGTTCAGCAGCAGCTTACAACATCGTTACTTCAGCAGTAGGGGAATCTGGTTCTCACTTCATGGTAGGAAAAGAGATGTAATTCTTACTGTAGGCTAATATATATTACATACATCATTAAGTAACAATCCACATAGGGACTTTGTGCTGAGTTATTAATATATTGTAAATTTGCATTCTAATTTACTCTGAAGTAATAAGAACAGTGTTATGTAGACAAAGCTCATATAACTTCAGGAAGAGAAAGTCCTGGTTGTAAGGTTATATGCATCCTGTATGGAGACTGCAAGAAAATTTATCATAGCCTTTAGCAGAATACAACTACAATAAAGCTGATCATAGAATTACTAACACTTGTTTCCTTTCCAGAAGCATACCTTTAGGAAGAAAGAGAGTAGAGTTTTGTTATTTACTATTTTTGCTTTTTATTGCTTATGGTTCCATTGAGACAAGAAATGGAGCTTTTGCCTGGAAAACTTACATTGCCTAAGGAAAGGGAAGCTGTACAAAGAAATGCAATCAGCTGGCAGTGGAGCATAGGCAGAGCTGGTGTGCCTTTTGTTATTACTGATCCTTACCAACACCTGAGACTTCGTAACAGAAGCCACCATTTATACTCATCTATAACTTCTCCAAACCTAAATCATATGATATTCCCATGCTATCTTTTTGACCTTAATAATGGTCTTTCAGAATGGGGAAGAGGTTTTAGAGACAGACGTTTATGATTTATGTTCGAATTCCCTGCGTTCCTGCCTAGGAAAAGGCTTACAAGGTCAGAGGCTTATGTGATATTTTTCTTAATTGGAGAGATGTAGTTACAGGTAGGAATAAATAGTCGTTTGACATCTGATTTGGCTTCTTTTATTTATCACTACAAAGTGATGTTGAAGAAAAGCTCATGAGAAAATGAAATATGGTTCTTCTGAAATGTTATTTATTTATTTTTTAAAAAT
>VZTV01094359.1:8944-27085 GCA_013400875.1 Anhinga rufa
CCGGCGGCCGGTTTTCCCTCCGTTCAGCCACCGGACGCGTACAAACACGAGTGCTGGGGACACCCGGTTCGCACTACACGGCTGCTCCCTGCCCATCCTTTGCTAGCTCTGTGTTGTGCCCTTACGTGCAATACCTCATGATAGGCTGTTTTTCGTATTTAGAAAATTATGATTTAAATTTTATATGCATATATACATATAAGTAAAATTTATATATTATTAGATTTTATGTATCCCTTTTTTGAGCCACTGCAAACTTTTGATAGCCTGCAGTACGTAGCAAGGATTGTCTGTTCAACTTCTTGAATTTGTTTCGAGCCTCCTCTTAAGTTTCTTTTCATACTTCCCGCTTGGCATTTGGAAAGAGATACAGCGAGCAGAAAATTAATTCCCTGTCAACCATCTGCGTGCCACTGAGGTACTTAAAGACCTTGGTCTTATCCCACTCGGTTACAGCTTTTGCAAGCTGACAGACCCGGGTATACGCAGGCATTCCTGTAGAGCAAAGGAGGCCAGGGCTACTTTGTTCAGTGTGGATGCACCATTGGTTTATACGTTAGCACAACGATGTTTTCCGTTCCGTTCTGATGAAAAAGCAAAATGTTTGCAGGCAGAATGCGAAGATGCTCTTCTAGAAGACACAGTCTTCCCTAGCCATAGTCTTGGAAGGAGCAAAAATGCTGGAAGAGGTAACTAGCAAGGGAGAGGAAATTACTGGGAATTCAGCATATATAAGTGTAAAGGGATGCACAAAAATACTGATCTACCCTAGCCGAGGTCAGCTGTGGGCCTTACAGTAGCTGTTACTACTTGGGCATTTTGGATTATTGCAGCTAGCTCTGCAAGAACATGGACTCAGTGCTCAGCTGCAGCCCAAGCAGTAAATACGATGCTAGTTCCAGGGGATACCATGTCTGAACAACGTGGATGTTTTCAGTCCCTTTGCCCTTGATCTCAAAGGGATATAACAGAATGGGAAGGTTGGCCAGAAGGTGTGGAACAGCTCCCAGAGAATCATCCTGGGCTTTTCAGCACAGAAAAAATGGAGAGAAGATACAGGTCTCTCAGTTAATGGGTGGTATATACATACTGATCCACTGCTGCTTTGAATGCCGCAAGTAAGGGATACCAAATGAAACCATAAAGGGGTAGGTTCAAAGAAAGAAAAGGAGGCAGTTTTTCACACAGCAAGTAGTTAAGCTGGGAAAAATCCTTGCCTCAGGGAGTTACTTACCAGAACTTTGCATCAAGCCCGTTAATTTACAAATGAATAGAAGATAACAACATTCTAGGCGAACAGGTAAATGAATGATCTGTGGCTCAGGAAGTCCCTGAAGTGGAAATTCTGATTCCACACATGTTCTGTAGGACCTCATCTCACAGCCCCGAATGACTGATTATGGCTCTTCGACAGGTACGACAGATGGACCCAACAGCAGGGCAAAGGCCTAACCTTGTGCCTGAGAGATTGCTCTTTACTGGATGCTGAAACTGTTTGGAACTCCACAAATCCCTCTAATGTGAAAATTCTTTACTGTAAACCCCGGAACTTTCTGTAACTGCCAACTGTTCTTTAGCCACAGTATTTTCTGAACTGCTCTGCTCTAAGGTCAGCAGGACTATAATATGAATTCCTACTCCCAGGGGAAAAAAGCTCACCATAATATCAAGATTTAAACTAACGTCTCAAGGAGCAGTGTATGGAAGTAACAAATATGAAAATTTAAGAAAATATACATCAATAGGTTTAAAATTTTTTATTGTGCTGCCAAGAGCCAAATTACAAGAAACCGCCTTACAGTTAAAAAAGTAAACAAGCAATCTGCTGAACCGAGTGCACTCCAAGTGCCACATATGCAATCTATTTTTCAGAAAATTATATCTGTATTTCTCTTACAAGAGCACAACAGGAACCAAAGTAAAAGAGTGTAATGGATACAGCACATAGGATAAATCATATCTTTAAAATAATAATAATAAAATAATAATAATAAAAAACATTTTACACCATGTCCTATATCCTGCTAATATTTTCAGAATATGGCCTTGATTGTAAAACAAAAGCAAGCATTTACAATTTCTGGATAAAGACTGCTTACTCTTATGCAAGGAATGGATGTTTTGTCTTGACAAAATCTTTGTAGTAACTGGACAGAAACATCTCTGTTTCAATATCAGATTGAGTACAAAACACTGGGGAGACTACATTTTTTCTTATTGGTGGTTGGAGACTGAAGTTATATAAGCAGAAAAAATGTTGACCCTTAATGATACACCTATTTTTTTCTTTGATGCAAACAGCTAGAACACCTTTTTGATATTCTAAAACAAAAAAATTGTTAATCTTCAGATTAATAAATTAGGTCATTATAATAATAAATTAGGGTTTTTTTCAGTTTTAAAGTTCAGCAACCTCTGACCAAGTATTTACAACAATACTTGAGAGTTCCTTTACAAAAAATACATTTTCTTTTCACATTAAGCATACTGGGTATCTGTGTCTCTTATGACAAGCATTTGTAAAAGAAAAAAGGCAATGCACAAATGGGTAATTAGTATAAAAGTGCCAAGACCTGTTTGGAAAGTTAACATTGTATTATACAGTCAGAGTTATAAATGAGGCAAGCTACAACAAACTTCCAGCTTAATGTGGACAATATTCCAGTAGTTGTTTCAAACAATTGTTTGAAAAAAAAAAAAAGAAAGAAAGAAAGAAAAAAAGAAAATCCAGGAGCCGATGGTGTTATTCTATGGAGCTGATTAGTGCTGCATGTATATTGTCATCAGTGTCTCTAGCCAATGCATTCATTAAAAAGCCTTTTTAAGGCTAAGCAGGAAAAGAAAAATAAGAAACACCCTGAAATGTAGCAAGTAGCAAGAGCAACGCTTACTGCTATAATCGTGCACGTACTGTACACACGCAAACACAAGAGTGCACACACACACACACACGCACGCAAACACTTTCAAATCAAATCAAATCAAATCAAATGAAATCAAATCAAACTGTAGGTAGAATGAGATGCTCTTTTCTTGTCTTTTCTAAACTCACAAGCAATTAAGCATTGATATGGAATGCCTGTTTATCTGTTTCTGCTCTGGGTAAAATCTCTCTCAGATAAAAATACATTCAACAAGAAAAAAAATAGAAAAAATATATACTGTATACATAGTACTCTATATATACAGTATATATATGTATAGTGTATATACACATGCACATATATATACATATGTATACCTACGTGCATTTGTATATACATATATATACACAAACATACAAATACTTTTTGTTGTTTTTAGCATAATTATATTTACATAAATATTCCTATAATGCTAAAGTTTAAAGAAGCATGATCTCCTTTTTTTCTGAGCTTCAAAAAAGGTGCTTGAGTAATATACAATTAAAATTAAGCAGCTTCCTAGCATGGAAGTAGTTTCTAAATCTGCATACCAGTAAATAAGAACATCAACAAGAAAAAAACAACAACCTTAAAACAGTCTCTTTTTACTCTCTTGTAAGCAAGAGCTTTGTCCAACAAAAATATTTTTCCTTCTCCTGTATGAACAACCAGAGATTGATATAAAATAACAAAACAAAACCACAACAGACAAAACAAACAAACAAAAGCCCCTGGAACTGCATGGTGTTCTTGACTTTTCCTTCCTTCCTTCAATACTGCTGTCAAAAGATCCAGTGCTCATATCAGGAATTACTTAGGCCTCAGTCATTTGCTAACTCTGCCAAAGTCTGGCTAATCTAGCCAATCAGCTTTGAAGAAAACAAAAATAAAAACAAAAAGCAGCACAAGGTATAATTTTATACATCCTTAATAAACCCACCCTTTATTTTCTGCTATAACCTTTTCCTTGCTATTTCATTAACTACTGCAGCTTCTCATCATATAGAAAAATATTTGCAGCTACACCACACCTGTGATGTGACAAATTCTCTTCTAGGAGTATATTACTGTAGCAAGAGCTGGAAAAAAAAAATCAGACCTTTTCATATTTTTTTTCACCTGGGGTTAGGCTTTGCTGCAACAGATGCTATTTCAGAGCAACAAGGAAAACCACTATCCTGCTGCTCGGCGGTATTCTTTATTCATTTTCTTCTCCAGCCAAGCACGACCAGCTTCTTCGAAGCTTCCTTTTGCCTCATTGCCTACCCCTAGCCCCCGATTCCCCCTCCCAAAAAAACCTCTATAGCTATGTTACAAGCAAATACATCTTAACAAGTTTGAAAACTTTGGTTCTAAGAAAACACTTGGTCAGTTATCTCAAGGAAAAGTGGGAATGCTTTTTCTGGCACATTGCAGGAGTCAGAGCTCATCCCAGTAAGGTCTTAGAGCTGTACATGTAGTCACAAATCCAATACAATCCACTAAGCAAGTGCACAATTCTAGTTTTATTTTAATAGCAGACTTAGTCTCTTTCTCTCTCTCTCTCTCTCTCTCTCTCTCTCTTTTAAATCCTTGGTAAGGGTGCAATTCTTCAAACTGTTTGGTAGAAATTATCTGCCTGTAGGTTGTTCTGTTTCTGCATGCTGTAAAATCCACTGTATCTTGAATCTGGGTCTGCAATTCTTAGCATCCTCTGAGAACTGTCCACCTGGACCATGGTACCTTTCTTGCAGTCCACATATACCAGTTGATTGTTTAGGCAAGAAGGCTGTTGAAACACAAAGGCAATACTGAGTCAGTTAAGAAATGTTTGTATTCCACCCGTAATTAACAAAATGTTTATGGTTCAAGTCCATAAGCACAAAACAAAATTAAATCGGCAATGAAAGAGTCTGGACTTTTGCTAAACTTGGTAAAGGCTTATGCCAGGAATAACAGCCCAACACTCTCCTTCTGAATCATCATTTTTCATCTTCTGAATGGAGCTCTGATATTCCCATATCCAGTCCTACTATTCCTCTGTTTAAGAATCATTCAACTGAAAGATTCTGAGCTGAGAGGAAGGTGAAACAATGCTGGGTGCACGCTACCTTAAATGTTTATGGGCTAAGCATGAAGGCGGACAGGCAGAAAGAATACTCGATGGATACATAGGAAGTTAGTGACAATGTGCATGCTATAAGCCTGCTACAAATCTTAAAAATTCCAGTTTCCACTGGTGTAGCTTCTTTTTCCAAGACGTAAATCAGAAGGGTTTTTATTACTAAAAATTTACATTCAGTAACCCTTATCACAAAAAGTGTTTTTTTTACCCAGATATTTATTACAAAACATTATTGTAAAGTGTTTTACAATTGGCTCTTCAAAAGTCTGTGGACTGGATTCACAAAGAAGCCCTGAAGTTTACTGATATTAACGGAATCAGGGCTAAGCATCAGCAATCCATCTGTAATTTTAAACGTCTCTTCTAGAATCTTTCTTTTGGTATCGATATGATTTAAGCACAGTTGTTAATTTGTTCTTTATTGGATAGCTAGATTATTTTGAACAGAAAGAACATAAGCCAAAACAGGCTTGCCAGAATTTATTACTAGGAGCCATCAGTCACCCGGCAAGGAATAGGAGAAACTAATGAGTGACACCTAGTTGAAGAAGCCTTAAAAGAAAGCTACATTTATGACAAAGACTAGCACAAGAAATCTGAGTTTCAGTATATCCATGGTCTTACACTGAATCTGTACATGGCTTAAAGTGAGCTCTTAGCAGATGAACGATGCCTTTTGGTGACATTGAAAAGATGTTTCAGCAATGTAAGTATTTGAGGGAAATGATGTTTCATAAGTAAAAAAGTACCTAGATTTATTGATTATAGTTTCACAGTTAGAAAGCTGGGATTTTCACTTCAGCTTCCACTATTTTGTCACATAGCACATAGCAGCCTTTCTGAGAGTTTAGGAGTGAATATATTAGCGTTAAACAATGAATTTTTAAATGCATTCCTTAAGAAATTCAGAAACTGGTATCGCTTACTTGTCTTGAAAGACCAGAAGTGGAATAATACCGATTCTTCATGCTTTCTATTTACTTACAATTGAATTAAACTTTAAGCTTTGACTGTATTTGTAAACTTTTTGGAAAAGACTTTTTTTTTTAAAAAAAGCTCTGCAGCAGTGACAGAAAGAATATGGACACTTATTTTTTAAAGTTACTGTATTCGTCTTCTAGGTGGAACTGAAGAAAAGATGCTTTCAAATTGTGTTCCAACTATGGACAAAGTCTGTTTGATTACAACTAGGAAATGTAAGTGGGATAAACTGAGGAACTGATATAAATGGCATTTGAGTATGGAGTAAGGGCTTAGTCTGCTGATGGAACTGTTACTCCAAACAAAAACAATGCTCTTTTCACTGTTCATTTCCAAGCTACCTGCTTCTTCCTTTTTTTGGTAGTCTCAGAATACTTAATAGGTAGATATTTCCTGAGATGTCTCTTAAAAAAAATCCCAGAACCATATGATGCTGTTATTAGAAAATGTGATAAACACTACTAGTACATACAGTACCCGATATTGGACAATACTTTTAAAGCGGATGAAAGTTAAGAAAGCAAAAACATCTTCTTACGAGTTTCATTGCAGAGAAGAAAACTGCATGTATTTACCTACATGTATACAGAGTTGGGTATTTTTAAAAATTTTTTTGCTAAGCTTGATTTCTATCTAGTGACAACTCATTACTATATGGAGCAGGAAAGGTTTTCATTTGATAGCGAAAAAAATAGTTTAGGAGACTAAATCAATGCCAACAGACTGACTGGTATAAAATGGTTTAAGACATAAAGAGAAAATCATTTAAGAGTTCAGATGATGTGAACTCAATTGCATCCTACACAATATTCTAGTTAATCTTGTGTTCCAAAAAAGGGAAAGCCTGGAAGCAGCCATAAACACGGCACCTTTGTTGGAGCTTTGTAGCAGGACACTGGAATCCACTGCTTCTTCTGATTGACAAGCAGAAGGACAATGATCAGTAACAGCGCTATCATGATTGGAATTGTCACCAAGGCAACAGAGCTAAACGAGGCATCTTCACTTGGGTGTGGTCCACCGCCACTTCTGTACTCTCCCTGGAGATGACTCATGTCTGCAAGGCAAAGATGAGCATTTGCTAGTAATTACAGACGGGCCTTGACCATAAAAAGGAATGTAATTATGAAAGTCCCAGTCGTAGATCTTTTCACTCACATGAATTTGGACTTTCTCTCCTGAATGTCACCTTCTTCATACAAATTAGAAGAACTGAAAGGCAGTATCTTATATAGTGACTATATTAGCCGGGAAAAGGCCATCAAAAAAAGGGAAAATAGGATGGAATTTAAAGCACAATAACAAGCAAGTCTGACAATAACCTCTTAGCTCAGTTGCATTTGCATCATCTTATCTGATCACAACCAAATTCCCACTTAAAAAAAAAAAAAAATCAGCCTGTGTTTCTATGCTGAGGAAAACCTGGAAGTCTTAGGATGAAAGCCTGTGGGGTTTGTTTTGTTTGTTTTAAAAACTGGTAAGACGATTCTAATGTGTATGTTCTCCCATTTGTTGAGAACATATTACAATACTTCCACCACTCAGCCTTTGAAAACAGACTGCTGGCAGTTTACTAGACTGTAGCAAGTTTTGCATGTAATTGCAAAGAATGGTAATTTTCAATGACATGTACAACATCCCCACACAGTTTGTAGTGTGTGTTTATAATCCCCCGTCAGTGTAGTTGCAAGCCAGCTACTAATGCCTTTCAGAAATGAAAATGCTGTAATTAAAAAAGTGTAAGCTTACAATTTTGTAAAGCAATTACATTTCATGTATCCTTTCTCCTAGCCACCGAACAATAGTATGCTATGAGATCATTCTTGGATTTTAAAAAAATATATACAAGTTTAGGTAGTCCTTCAATTAGAAAATGTTAACACAGACTGTGCCATAGAGTGTTTCCCCTAGCCCATAATAATGTTTTCAGGACAGTTTTAAACAAATGATGGATTTACATCCTTCGACAACTGTCTGCTTTCTAGTTTTTGTATGAGAAAAGACACTGCAGAATCACTCATTCATCATTTTATCGCATTCTTAATTTTATAAAACTCCATAATACCAACACAGATGTTTCTTATAAGCTGAAGATAGAATGATAATGAGACCAAATTGCATAAATATAATTTAATACACTGACTCATCTTTACTCAAAGCAAAATGCATGTAAGAGTTCTGCAATGAAGAATGTTCTCAGATAACCACCTTTTCAAAGCATTACACAGGTGCTACCTGAATAGAACAAGGAGATGCATTAAAACATGGGGAATAAACACAGACCTAAGTTAGCCCAGTTTATATCAGACCTTACCTCTGTGAGTGTGGATTATGTCATTTTCACTTGGTGTTGGCCAGTTTGGTACTTCTAATTCCACGTCTCCTCGATGATTTGTCTTCTCAATGGGGATGTTAGTAGGTTCAGGTACATACATCTCTGTGAAATCAGAAAAGTGTGTTTCACAAATTACAGGCTGCTTAACTTCCCAGTGCTGCTCTTAATTCAGAAAATATATCGACCATCTGTAGTGCTTGGTCCTATGAATCCTTTCATTTGTTTCAGAATTTTCACCATTACTAGTCTGGGATTTTGTCTTAAAACCTGTTTCATATTGTATACAGGATACATGTGTGCTGCCATTATCATTATCCTAATGTGAATGGGATGATATAGTTGTGTGGACAAATTGCTTTTGAAAATACCATTTCAGAATACACACTTCACTACAGCCTTGCTCCTTTGTGATACTAAACAACAAAAACACCAAGGGAAGGCTACATCTTCCCAGCTGATATGTAAACTGTCACTGCTGGTTTCTTTGCCTTCCTTTTTTTGTAATCCTCAAAGCAGGAAGACTGCAAGAGTGGGTTCAGCTGAATCTCCCCAGCTGTCCTGTCCGAAGTAGTTACCAGCTGACTGAAGAAGATGAGCAAACTCCTGCAGAAGTCAGTCAGGACTAGCATTAATAACCAGTTGCAATTCTTACGCCCCTTGTGTCCATAGCGAAGAAAATTTCATATTACTTTTAAGCCGTGTTAAAATGATAATTAAAGCAATGCAATACTTGAAAAGTAACGAAGAGACTTGGAAAAGACAGAAATATTAATCACTGACAGAATCTGCAGAGATGTAAGAATATTCATTGTCCTACTTCATAAATGTATTTCCATAACCTTGTGAAAGGACAGAACAGGGCAGGGACAAGCAACTAATTTTTGGGTTCACAGTTCTCAGAATAAGTAAAAGTCAAACTATATATTTGCACAACATGCCCATCTGTTAGGAATATTAATTTTCCTGAAGTCTAGATGTCTGTTGCCTTATAGATTCTGTTCCAACATGGACTGATGTTCAAAAAACAATTAAAACCACGTTATTATCAGTGCTGGAAAACCAGCATTTCGATAATCTGGGTTGTCACATCACATTACCTGGACACATGGGACAGCAGCTCCCCTCCACGTTGATGGGTTCAGCACAAGGGAGGGGTGGGCAGCTGACAGTGGAGCAGAGAGTCTGACCCTGCAGGCAGTAGCAGTGTGTGCAGCTGTCAATGTCCCAGCGCTCCTCATCTGCGTATGTTTTTCCATTGAAGTGGCAGACCACTTTCTTTGGAACTGTATCTTCTGTTGAAGGAAAACAGAGTGGTGTGATCATGCAGTAATGGCCAATTACACACAAATCTGATTTCTTCCCCACATGCAAAAGCGAAACAATAGCTACAAAGAAATCCCAGCTGTAATTAAGACCCTCTCCACATTTTCTGGAATATCTTTGTTAAAAGTGTCATTTCTGCTCCTACATGAAGTACATAATTAGCCTGGGCTGCTTCTCCTCATTTTCTTCATGCAAGAGGCTGGAGGACAGATGATTGGGAGATAGAATGATGATATCAAAAGTGCTCTGAAAGTGAAGAAAAATAGATTTTTTTTCATGTTTGACTGTTTGAGACTGCCAACTCTTCCTCCTCCCTGTTTCCTAGTAAATCCTATTTAACTAAGAAAAAACCCAGACTACCTACATTTTTAACTACCAAGGCTCAAGAAAGATGAACTCAGTCTGGAATACTTGAAGAAAAGATTAGGCTCAGGTGACATAACTAGAAGTGCTTAGACTATTTATTATGATGAAACTGATTCGAAGAGAATCTGATCATTCCCTGTATTTCCCATCAATGGAAAACCCCAGGAAAAGGGCAATATCCGAACTCAGTATATTTTTTCATGGTTAGTATTATATAAATTGGAAATTGGTGTGATCTTAACCCTCAGAAAAAAGTGAAGTTTCAGGACACCTTTCCCAAAGGCTGAGAGCTGTAAAACTAGCAACTTTTCAGATAGATTTTGACACAATACGTAATAGGGACCTGACCTAATGAAGCAAGTAGCTCTTGGGAAAATACTTAAAAGAAGCATTACACTTTCTGCCTAAGCATTCATTACACCATTTTTTTTTTTTATGCTGCATCCTACAGAAGCCTTTTAGGTGGTCTGCAGTGTATCTTCTATTTTGCTGAGAAGACAGTCATGAATTGCTTAGCCTAGGATGTTTTTTGCTGCTATAGCACTTTATAGATAATCAAAATAAAACTACAGAGCAGAACCTCCAAAAGCCAAGCAGCACCTCGTTTTCATCTTAGCTTCTCGTTACCTTTTTTTCTTAGAGGCAGAAATTATTATGATGAAACCTGCTGATGACATGAATTTGCAGATTAAGTATATGCATGAGATAACAATGAAATCACAAAGTAACTGCTTAGGTGGTCAGAGAAATACTGGTTTAACATTCACATAGATTACTTATGTAAATGTCAGTTAGAATTATGTCCCAAATATAAACAAAAAGCCTTATTAAGTAAATTGGCCATCAGTACACCTTTTGATTCGTGGCAACATAACAGACTGACATCATCCAGAATAACAAGGTTAATGGTCAGCAGACAAGGGCAACAGATCTGGACAGAGTAAATTCAAATGCAAAAGTTGACCAGCAAGAAGTACTATTGCGTAAATACTAATGGAATTATCCGAAAAGCGTAAATGGTCCAGAGGGCCTTGGTATGGGCATCCTGTGGCTTCCATAGCTGAAAGTATGGGTCTAAACCTCTCCAAATAGAAGATTTTGTAAGTGAATATGGGGTAGACACAGGAAAGGAAGAGTGGGAGAAAAAGGTGTCTATAAGCTGCAAAAAGCACATTAGGTTCTTCCTTAGATGACTTGCATGTTGGCATATAGAGCCAGTGGAGCCCTGTGTTGGTCAGAAAGTAGATACGGCTGGGGAGAGGGTGAGGCACACAGCCTGAGCAGTCCTCTACTGCTCATTACCTACACAGACCTAAAGCTGAGCACTCTGGGCTGATTTACTCCCCAAAAGTGCTACCTTGCCCCACCCAGGACAGCTTCTTCAACTCAGCAGCTGGCTTGGTGGGAAAAGTCCTTTAACTTGCTCAGTCTTTTCCAAGTTTGTAAAGAACACATCACAATTTAACACAGCACATGTTTTTTAGAAGAATGGACAAGGGTAAAAATCACAATAGCAGTGTTGCACCTTTGAACCTTGAGAGGAAATTTTAAGTCCTAAGAAAGTATTATCCTGTGTGCGTCTCCCATTTTGGTGTCCAGCTCTATGCAAGTATAAGCACAGGAAGAAGATGAATGCCACAACACCAAGAAGTGCTCTGCTGAGAAGGACCTGGGAGTGCTGGTGGGACAGACAGCAAGCTGACCCTGAGCCAGCACTGTGCCCGTGTTGCCAAGAAGGCCAAGGGTATCCTGGGGTGCATTAAAAGGAGTGTGGCCAGCAGGTCGAGGGAGGTCATCCTGCCCCTCTACTCTGCCGTGGTGAGGCCACATTTGGAGTGCTGTGTCCAGTTCTGGGCCTCCCAGTTCAAGAAGGACAGGGAGCTGCTTGAGCAAGTCCAGCAGAGAACCACAAGGATGATCAGGGGACTGGAGCATCTCTCTTATGAGGAAAGGCTGAGAGACCTGGGTTTGTTCAACCCAGAGAAGAGAAGACTGAGGGGGGATCTTAACAATGCTTATAAGTATCTGAAGGCCATGTGTCAGGAGGATGGGACTGGACTCTTTTCAGTGGTGCCTGATGACAGGACAAGGGGCAATGGGCACAAGTTGGAACACAGGAGGTTCCACTTAAATATGAGGAAAAACTCCTTTCCTGTGAGGGTGCCAGAGCAGTGGCACAGGCTGCCCAGAGAGGCTGTGGAGTCTCCTTCCCTGGAGACATTCAAACCCCGCCTGGACGCGGTCCTGTGCCCCCTGCTCTAGGTGTGCCTGCTCACGCAGGGGGGCTGGACAAGATGATCTCCAGAGGTCCCTTCCAGCCCCTACCATTCTGTGATACTGTGATCTGCGATTCTGTGAAGTGCTCAAGGACAGTGGAAAGAAGGGAGACTTGCAGTAAGAAACCCACATACAGAAACGCAGTTCAGAATACCGTGTCTAGCTCTACTGTTCTTCTCTCAAATTTCCTCTAGCTGCACCAGTAAATCAATCTCATTTCGTAAACAAACAGTCATTGCTCTGTTTTCCACAGAAGACTAATCTTGTCTCTAATCAAATAGATATCCCTTTATCCGCTCTAGAGTAGAAGGTTATCTTTCCAAATGAATCTTTCTTTGCATGAGAAAGAAGAATGCTGAACACATAGGATGAATTTGAGGAGTCAGACAAACACCAAAGCATCCAAGGCCTGTAAAGTTTTGAATTTGAATCTATACTAACTTGTTAGGCATTAATGAGATCTGGAACCAGAAAGAAGCAGAATAAAATACAGTGCTAAAACCCTGCATAATTTTTGAAATTCCAGTAAATGAAGAAGGCCTGTTTCCACAGAGTTTGCCTAATAAACATTTTATCATCTCTTACATGAAAATAGTACAGAAGAATCTGTACAAAGATGTGCTTCACAGTTCTCAAGAAATGAAGAGTAAAACAATAAGAACCAGGAAGATAAAAATAAAATCCATGACCTTACTCCTCTTACAGGCAAGATTTTATAGTTCATAGAAACCATTAAAAAAGTAAGTTTCCATGAATTTCAGTTATGTAGACCACAAAACACACTGACAACATAGTACAGCTTAGATTAATAAAATGTATCATCATTGAAAGGCTTCATATCTGAGCACTAATTAAAATCTGGCTTCTGCATTTCGTACTGCTGAGCAGTTGCTACTAAAAAAACATTAGGTTTTTACAGCTCACAGATTTAAGTATTTGCAATATTGTGCAACTATATGGGATTCAAAGTGAATTAATTAAAGCCATATCTACATGCTGTAAACCCGACATGCAAGGTGTAGGCACAAAGTTCTAGATGTTTTATTTTTATAGTTCACGGCACTAGACCCTGTGGTGCATCCCCTCCTTGACCTAAAGAATTCTCTAGTACAGTACTAAGCTCATGTTCTGACTCTACTGGTTTCATTGCCCAACTTTGCATACACTTTGTATTTTTTTAACATTAAAATGTGTTCTGGATTAAAATGATCTTTATGGTTGCAAAGTCAATCACTGGGAAAAAAGCCTGCAGAAAGACGGTTGTCAAAGAAGCTATAAATCCTCCTATTTTGTACACAAACCATGATGAGAAAGTAGTAATAGGGTAATAGTATTTTCTCCTCAAAATGTCCTCATCAGGAATCTAAGCAGGTTCTAAGGGCAACTGAAATTTTGATACTTTCTGACTTTTCCAGGCATTTCTTTGATGGAATTCCTTGCATATCCTATAAAACTGTATCGCCTATTATTAAACATATTTTTTTTCTGCAACAAATTAAAGATTTCAAGACCTCTATCAATGGTACGTATCTGAAAGGACTTCACAATTTCTGACATCTTTCTGTTGAAGAACTGTATTGTTTATACATGGGCAAGTTGATTCACATGTTCAATTACAATTATTTTATTATATTCCTTTTTACTGAATTCTTTTCTACTCCATCTCCCCCTACTACTTTTTGAAATGAAGGTTATAGTAAGCTCTGAATGCTTTCAAGCAATGCTACAAAGACTTAATTTCAGTAAGTTCATTATACAATTCTTCTCTATCAGCAGCTTCCATTCTACAGTCTTTGTACTTGCTGCGAACTCACAAAAAAGTCATCTGCAAATAAATACTCCTATTCAAAATACAATGAAAAAGTGATCAGGAATCTCAAATTCCACAGCTTTAAAAATGCCTGGCAATTTTCGCAATCTACAGCATCCACCCACTTCAACTCCAAATTCAAAACCAGTGCATGGCCCTTAATTCTTATGCATTTTTAGTGTTTAAAAAAATTTATTTTCCCTATTTTTTTCTCAAATATATTATTTTGCCTTTTCTATAACTATCTTTAATGAACTGCCTGTTTTTTTTTTTTCTGTATTTTAATTTAGATACCTTATTAACACTTCTCTATTCTGTTAAATTTCATAATGCTTCGGCTTATCTTCTGCAGTCATAATTAACATTTTACTCATATTATCACATATCTTCACATAACATAGGTGTTACCTGGCAGATTTTCCTTTAAATAAAACAATTTCTGTGTAATGTTTTCATCTAGTAAGGTATATTACCAAGTTTTCAGGAGGATGTCCTCTCAAGTTTGTAGGGAAATGACATTTATATCTTCCTGCATTTCTACCTCAAAACTACAAATCACGATCCTCAAAGCTCCCTATGCAGATTTCACTCTCCAGTTCAACTGAAGGCACAAACTGCATCTCCACAAAACAGGGAAAGCATATTTCAATTTGGAAATAAAGCTTTTTTCTTATTCCCAAGAAGGGAACAGCAAGTTATCAACTATTTTTATTTGCTCACCAATACAGTAAGGACAACACTGTCCCTTTCTCAAAACAGGTCTCTCGCAGGATACCAGTGGGCAAGACTCAGAGTAGCATCTAATCACACCATCCATGCAAATGCAGCTGGTGCAGACATTGGGCTTCCAGGACTCGGCTGTCAGAAAAATATCTCCTTCATCGTTTTTGCAATAACTGGGCATGCTCTCATTGCTTGAAGAAGAGGGCTGAAGAGGCTCATCTGTAAATATAAACAGATTATTATTATTATTTAACTTACAGTAGCTAACTTATCTCATATTTTCTCAGAGGGTTCACTCTTGAAGAACACAATGGAATTGTGCACATTGGTTCACCACTTCAGAAGAACTAGGAGGACAGAATCTTATGCCTCTTCAGTCCTTACCTGTGATGAGGATCTCATAATGTGCTCTAGAATAAAGTTTATGTAGACCTCTACTGAGGTTACTCAAATAAAAAGAAGAAAGAAAATGATAAAAGAGAAGAAAGGACAGCAAAGTGAAAAACAATCACCACCAGAAGCAGCCCCTCAGAAAGCCAGTCTGAATGCTCTGAACTGAATGGTATAAAGGGATTTACCTTAAATTAGAGATTAAATTTTAAATCTAAAACTTGAATCCCAGCTTCTGCCATGTCAGTTCAAATCCTTGAATGATGCAAAGTGAAAAGTTATTATGCTACTGTTGCCTTCACTAATGGACTTGTATGAGCTAATTATAAGCTGTTGAGAAACAAATGGAACTTGATCAGGCTTCAGCTTGATGCCAATGGGTCTGCTTTAATTCTCATGCCCGCACATGGGGGAGACACATCTTTGCAATGAAGCTGTATCTTAACAGACATTATGCATCAAGAAATATGACTGTATGTGCAGAGAACATATAAGAAAAGGAGAAGGGAAAAAAAAGGGCACTCAGATCATGTTCTCAGTCTAACTGCTTAAGTTATGAGACTAAGCTCCTTATATAGCCAGTAAGGAAAGAACAGCTCCTCCAAAGAGTATTTTGAAGTTAAGCATATGTTCACTGTGTCGTGGTTTAGCCCGGATCAACAACTAAGCACCACGCAGCCGCTCGCTCACTCCCCCCTGGTGGGATGGGGGAGAGAATCAGAAGAGTAAAAGTGAGGAAACTCATGGGTTGAGATAAAGACAGTTTAATAGGGAAAGAAAGAGCCGCGCACGCAAGCAAAGCAAAACAAGAAATTAATTCACTGCTCCCCATGGGCAGGCAGGTGTTCAGCCATCCCCAGGAAAGCAGGGCTCCATCACGCGTAACGGTTCCTTGGGAAGACGAACGCCATCACTCCCAATGTCTCCCACTTCCTTCTTCTTCCCCCCAGCTTTATATACCGAGCATGACATCATATGGTGTGGAATATGCCTTTGGTCAGTTTGGGTCAGCTGTCTCGGCTGTGTCCCCTCCCACGTTCCTGTGTACCCGGCACAGCACGGGAAGCTGAAAAAGTCCTTGACTAGCGTAAGCGCTACTGAGCAACAACCAAAACATCTCCGCATTATCACCACTGCTTCAGCACAAATCCAAAACATAGCCCCATACTAGCTACTGCGAAGAAAATTAACTCTATCCCAGCTGAAACCAGGACACACTGTTAATACTGAAAAAAATGGAAGTTGGGACAACTGGCTAACTTTTTTACTTAAAATATTTTGTCAGAAAAAAACACCCCAAAACCCAACAAACACCCTGTAGAAAAAATGGCAAAAACTACCTTTTTCTTTTTTCCTAAAGTATTAGTTTTAGATTTTGTTTTTAATAAAGATAAATATTTTCTCAGTGAGTTTACATACAATTCAGAGGTTTGGACTAAATTTCCATAGCAATAACCCCTCCCCCCCATTTGCTATGTAAAATAGGAATTCATGTTCACTTATAATTGCATCTCTTCCCTCAGGGGAAAGCAAATCCTGTTACGTTCCTGACATTGTGAGGCAGTCTAGGAGGAATCTGGCACACCTGCTGGACTGGAATGCTTTGATATTACTCAGTTGTCTTCAAGTCACTCTCAGATCATAACAGGTGAAAGTAAAAGCAAACAGAAGTATTTTTGAGACCAAATCCCAAATAGACAAGATAGTAATAAAAAGGTTCATAGAAACCCAGGCATGTAGAAAGGAAAAGAAACAAGCCTGTATCTGCCTAGCACTCTGACTGTTTTCGAAGTTTCTCTAATCCTGCATGTTTCCATAAACAAGCCAGTGCATATTTCATAAACCTTCCAACTAAGGATTCTGGTTCTCATGCAACCATTACATTATTAGATTGCCTTCAAAGATGTTCAAACCTCAGGGCCACTTACAAGATACCTCTTGCACACAGTCAAGTTTTGCAGTTGAAATAGAGGACTGCAGGCTTTCACTCCAAATTGCTAAAGAGCAAAGGCACCACAACAATGAACTGTGCACATACTGGAACATTCAATATTCCCATCATACATTCTCAGGTCAAGAAAAGGCTCTGATGAAAGCTGGTTGTCAATATATACCTGGGCACTGTGGACAGCAGGAGTCCTGTGTGCGGGTGGGGCTTTGACAAAGAAGAGGTGGACAGACTTCAGTCTCACATAGGACACGTCCACTGTGGCATGTACATTGTGTGCAAGAATCAATATTCCATGTCTCTCCTTCTACAAAGTATTCCCCACCAGGAGCATGACAGATCGATGGACTGGTGATCTCTGGCTTCTGCACAATTATTTCATCTGGGAAAAACAGAATTGGAAGACAGGCAAAATTAACTGTGACTCTAATGATTAACGAACGGACCCAAGATTAATAATTTCTGTTATTACTGAAAATACTAGGAATAACATAACCAGCTATAAATATATTCTTAATGAGGCTGTTTCGACTTTATGTCACCTGCATCTCATGGAAAATGGGAAAAATAGAAACAAGAAACAATTGAGAATTAGTCTGAATAAATGTTATTTAACATAAAGCAGAGATAACTTGAAGCATTCTTAGCATTTCAGGAAAAAAAAATCAAACCAATCTGTGATGTAGGAATTCCAAGAGACAACTGTCATCTTCTGAAAAATTATACTGATCGGACAGTTTCTTAACTGCTAAATTCAGTGCAATTCCTGAAAGAATGGATAAGTATGCTTCTCGTCTGGGATTTAGGAAGTCCAGATTCAACTGTCTGCTTTTAAGTTTCCTGAGTGATATGTGCCTGTACCATTTGGTGTCAGATTGAAAAAAAAACCAAACACAGAATCCCCCACTCAAACCCCTAAAAACATATAAGCATTTAACATTGGTGGAAGCACTTAGTCACTTTTTTCTATTAATAAATAAA
>VZTV01094369.1:9051-33075 GCA_013400875.1 Anhinga rufa
ACCCGCCGGCGGAGCGGCTGGAGGGGCTTCGCCGCGCCCCGGCCCGGCTGGGGCGCCGGGTCCGGGTGGCAAATCCGGCATAAGCTGAGGTAAAGCCAGCGGGACGGCGAGGCGGTGCTGCCGGCTGTCTGTCCGGGAGCCCCCGGCTGTCCGTCTTCTTCCTCCCCTGTCAGGAGCTGCAACCCACAGGTGCTAGACAGCAGCGTATTAGGAAGGAGTGGTTTGAAATATCTGCCAGGATGTAGAAACACACCTAAGGAAGGAAGGTTTCCTGGAGAAACTGGGTGTCCCGAGGCCATCAGAGTGAGTAGAGCCTGGTTTCCGCTCCCCCCCTCATGCAGTGACCACAGGTGCTCCTTTTTCTGTCCTTTCCGCCTCTGTCACCTAGGTTTGTGGGTTTTGCTTTTTTTTTTTTCTTTCAAGATAAGCTTTTCTGAGCCAAAACTGCAACATTTCATGAGTCGTGTAGAGCAACAGGGGTGTTAATCGGGTAGCTGCGACCTGAGTGCTGGCGGGTGCTCTGCCTGCGAAGGGGCTGCGTGGAAGCAGGGCTCCCCGTCCCAGTGGGGTGTGAATTTGTGTTCTCCCCTCTGCTGGCAGCTGTTTGTCCTGGAAGGCTCCAGAGGTGTGGCAGTCGGGTAGCCTGCTCCTTAAGCTAAAAATGTGAGAAATATTAGAAAATAAAACCACTTTTCTTTTTGGTTGGCAGGATCTAGCAGAGATCAGAGACTGTTGTGTTTAGCTGTACGAGTTTGTCCATACTCTGAAGAGCTTAAATTTTAAGTTTTTATGACAAAGAATAAAAATAACAGAGCTGTTATCCCTCTTGTACAGACAGGACGCTTGGGCTCAGAGAAATGCAGTGACAGCTTTAGTCTCCTGCAGTCAATCTGTGGCACACCCTGGCACTGAACCTTTAGCTGCTGCCTTTCTGTTTGACCCTGGGATTATCTCTCGCTTTAGTTTTCTCTGTTAGGCAGTATTGAGCTTTATTCCTGTTTCTGAGACCGGAGAAAATTTTTTAAAAGTTTGCTTTTCAAAACATGGCCTTGAATGCAATATTTAAAAGCTTGTTGTGAACTTTGTGAGTCGAGAAGGAAGGACTCTCTTTGGTGATTGGTTTTGATGTACAACATAAGGTATTTTTCTCTCCTTTATCTCTGCTGCAGGATAGCTGCTTAGCTCAAGCTGATTTGTCCTGTACAGCTGTTATGTACTTCAGAGTAACCGTGGCTGACACAGTGAACATACATGTCCAGTTCCAAAATCTGAGAAAATAGGTTATATCCACTCTGTGCCTTTGATTAATGAAGTAGGGAAAACAGATAACATATAATCCGAAAGCTGTTAATAAAGAGAAAGAGACTACATGTGATAGACAACTGCGATTAGGGCGATGTTGAAGACTTTAGGCTCAAAAGCAAAGAATTGTGGTGTTTGTGCAGAGTTTTTGAATATATAGGCCACATTGCAATTCTCTAGTCCTTTATACATTTGTTTTGTGTAGATAAAATTACTTAATTAGCAGTATTTTTAGTAAAGTGATGATTTGAGCTTTCAGTTATATGCTTTCACAGAAGCAGTGCAAGTGTTTTGTTAGTCTGTAAACCACTCAAGATGAAACTAATCTGTATATGACAGCAACAAATTATAGTTTATTAATACATTTTTGATTGTACAGGGTGAATGGGTTATAGAGAACAAAACTTAATTTCATTTTTTTACAACTTTGCCATCAGAGAAGATCGAAATAGGATTGTGTATAAATTTTATGAACAGTGAGAACCCTAGCCTGACTACAGTTTTTTTAAATTCAACTTAGTATATGACAAGAAATAATTCAGCCCAGTGTTTTCTATGGGGGGGGAAAAACCGTATCAAACTCTCTCTTTTTTTTTCCCCTCTTTTTCAATTAAGTGTGAACTTGCAAAATATGCATCAAGTTGCAGATAGGGTTGTTGTAGAGGAGAGAATAATAGTCTTTTTATGAATAATAGAATTTTCCATAATTCCATGGTTTGTAATGAATTATTATGTTTTTAACAGTTTAGTTGAGCCAGAAGGATAAGCGATGGAAACTAAGAGAGAGAATGAGTTTTGAGGACTTGCAAGGTCCTTTGGCAACTGGGGATTGTGAGCTGGTTCCAGCTACGAGAGCAGCTTGGGATGATGACAGATGTGAATTGTAGGAATGACAAAGGCGACTTAAAAACAAAATATGTGAAATTCATGAGGCAGTAGCTGGGGAGTGGTAGAAGTTGAGATTAGACAGAAGAAGATTTGTATATGTGAGACTCAGGACAAAGAATGGATTTTATTTTATTACAGAAAAGAAAGAAAGAAAAAAAAAAGACCAGCAGCTAGTAAAATTACTAAACTGGCAAAGATGCATTTTTAGAACAGCAAACAAGAGACTTCAGCAGTGGGTTCTCTTTTTATTTAATTGACTGTAGATAGAAGTCAGTAAATACTGAAGGAAAGGGCAGGAGACCTAAAATATAGGATAGGAAATAGATGGTGTATGAAAATATTGGAAGAGTGGTGATACACTGAGGTTATCCGTTAACTTAGTAAACAACTCTGAAAGGAATTCTTAATTCAAAATCAGTTTGGACACATTAATCAGCTAATCCTCGTGATATTTTATGAAATAGGTGTCATGACAGGTAGTAATCACGGGAGGAGAGTGGAATTAATTTCTAAGCCCTAGCAAGCAGTAAAATTTATCACAATTATGAACATCTAATAACTGCTGTTAGCTTATTTACTGGCAGTTTTTGTAACGCAGATAAAATGTGGGTCCAGTAACCAATCTTTATTCCGGCGATCTTGTCTAACGTGGGCTTGAAAGGGTAATGCCATGGAAGTAATCCCTTTGGATTTAGTGGAATTGTATGTTGACAGCAAGTGTTGCAGGGCCCAAAGCCAGTGTGCTGAATCCTCTTGCACAATAACTGAAATACTTTGAAAATGGAGATATCAGAGCTTTTCACAGTAATGGAAATATTAAACTAGAGCAGCTATATTTTTTCTAATTTAGTTGATATAGACCATAAGCAATGCATGAAGGTGCCAAACATACCATTTTCCATCCTTAGAGAAATAAAACTAGGCAGAATAGTACATACCACACAAATTGCAGAAAGAATATTTTGCAGATTAATTTTGAGCATTTGGAAGTGTTTCTGACTTCAGTTGGCATATTTCTGGTTTTCTTTTCTCTAACAAAGTTATAACTGCTGAAGCTTAAGAAAAATCTTCATGTTACAGGCTCAAACAACCGTACAAAACTCTTCGTTATAGAAATCCAAAATCCTTGTCTTAAAAAACTGCAGGTATTTTTGGCAGATTCTAAACCATTCTGTTAATCAGACTTGTTCGTGGCAAAATGAAATTCAAGAAGTGAAGGCTTCTTTCCTTTTCTGTGTTCCGAAGTCATCTGTGAGGAGAATAGCTACTGCTGCAAAATGTTCTTGTCAAGGCTGTCACCCCATGATGAGAAAAATTACTGGGTTTAATTAAATTTTTAAAATATTTTTACATACGTCATAGTCATATCCTCTTTTTCCGAAGATCCCAGTACATTATTACTATGATGAGCTCTGACTACATTTTTTTCTTTAAGAAGGCAAACAGAATCTTTGTTTCTGTTTTTCTTGGAAAGATACAAGAATTATCCTCTAAGTGTATTTACAGCATCGCTCATCAGCATGAAATTATTTACTTAACCATAAAGGGAAACATGGGCATATGGTGCTTTTTTCCTGTTTGCTCCTTATCTTTATAAATTGAATTGCTACATAGATATTTTCCTGTGTCTGTCAAACTGGGATTTCTTTCATTTTTGCATTGCCTCTTTCTTCCTACATGATTCTTAATTTTTTGGTTGTTATTATTGTTGTATTATTATTGTTATATAGCCGATGTAGCTCTTACTGAATTATTTCTCAACCCTGTTTTTCTTGAGGTGCAGGGCATTTAGGAGTTGAGCATAAATGCTAGTTTGACACTTTGATCTCAGAACTCTGTCTATCACAGTGAGTATCCCATGCTCCCAGCACTGGGAGGATTGAGGGTAGAGTTTGCAGATAGATGAAGAAATATACTGCATGGATTGTTCAGTGTCAGAGCCCTTACGGTTCTTTCACTAGCCAGATGAGAAGAAATAGTGCATTTGAACTCAACTTTGATGAGCTGTCGTGATTTAATGCCAGCTGGCAACTAAGCCCCACCCAGCCGCTCGCTCACTCCTNCTTTATGTGCTGAGCATGACATCATATGGTGTGGGATATTCTTGGGTCAGTTGGGGTCAGCTGTCCCAGCTGTGTCCCCTCCCAACTTCTTGTAGACCCAGCAGAGCATGGGGAGATGAAAAAGTCCTTGATTAGTGTAAGCACTACTTAGTAACAATTAAAACATCTCCATGTTATCAACACTCTTTTTAGCAAAATCCAAAACACAGCCCCATACTAGCTACTGTGAAGAAAATTAACTCTATCCAGCTGAAACCAGGACACTTGCTTGAGCAAGTCCAGCAGAGAGCCACGAAGATGATCAGGGGACTGGAGCATCTCCCTTATGAGGAAAGGCTGAGAGACCTGGGTTTGTTCAGCCTGGAGAAGAGCAGACTGAGGGGGGGATCTCATCAATACCTATAAATATCTGAAGGGCGTGTGTCAGGAGGATGGGACTGGACTCTTCTCAGTGCTGCCCAACGTCAGGACAAGAGGCAGCAGGCACAAGTTGGAACACAGGAATTTCCACTTAAATATGAGAAAAAGCTTCTTTCCTGTGCGGGTGCCAGAGCAGTGGCACAGGCTGCCCAGAGAGGCTGTGGAGTCTCCTTCCCTGGAGACATTCAAACCCCACCTGGACGCAGTCCTGTGCCCCCTGCTCTAGGTGTGCCCGCTCACGCAGGGGGGTTGGACAAGATGATCTTCAGAGGTCCCTTCCAACCCCCACCATTCTGTGATTGTGTGACACGAGCTCACAGTTGCAAGAAAAAGTGATTTTCCTATATTTAGTGGTTACTATATATCCTCAGATATTGGCAGAACCTAAGAAATAAGCTTATTCTTAAGAAAAAGGTTCTTCTAAGAATAACCTACATTCACTAGAGGAGATTAAGTTGCTTTTTCATTATACAAAACAAATTACTGCATCCCTACTTGCTAAATGGAGGCTTTCTATTAACCATTCACTCTTTCTAAGAATTTAACAACATGTCTTTTGCTTTTGTCTTTCAGATTTCCTTATGCGGTCAAGTAGATGTGTTTATTTCAGCCTTAAAACTGCTGATGCCGATGCTTGCTATGGCATCTGTGGCTTCACCGGTTATATTTAAGGAGTTTTGTCCCTTGTATTACCTTCTCAATGCCATTCCTACAAAGGTCCAAAAAGGTTTTCGCTCTGTTGTGGTATACCTCACAGCACTTGATACCAATGGAGACTACATTGCTGTGGGGAGCAGCATTGGAATGCTTTATCTCTACTGCAGACATTTAAACCAGATGAAAAAATACAATTTTGAGGTACATACTAACTTCTACTCTCACCTCTTCTAATGAAGTTGCATTGCTCAGAATTGAGCTGCTGTTTGTCTCTCATTAACTTTGCAAGTTTTATGTATGGTTTGTTTCAACAGGGGAAGTGTGAATCTATTACTTTTGTAAAGCTGTTGAGTTGTTTCGATGATTTGGTTGCTGTCGGTACAGCCTCAGGTCGGGTTGCAGTTTTTCAGCTTGTGTCTTCATTACCTGGAAGAAACAAACAGGTAAACCTCTGCATTTGGCTAAACTTCTGTGACGTTTAGTATGGTGAATCCTAGTAGAGTATTACTGTGGTTCTTTATAATAGTGAAGACTAGAGAATTTTGCCAGATGAAATATCTGTGAATATGTTTTAGGCTTCATACGTTAAGCTTATAAAAGCAATAATCTTCAAGCATGCTTTTCATTACAAAAGACACATTTAATCAAAAATGCTTTTGAGAAATTCCTTATTGTAGTACTGGCTGAGCTGTTTGGTGGTGGTTTTTTTATAATTTTTTTTGTTTATGTTTTTTGTGCTAAATGAAAAATAGAATGACCTGCACGTTTGTACTTGATCTCCAGTTTATTGGTCAGAGTCACTGAACAGGCTTTGTGTCTCCATTTTCTCTTCCCCTCATTCTTGTGTTGCCTTGGTATTGTTTCACAGCTTCGGAGATTTGATGTTGCAGGTATCCATAAAAGTAGCATTACAGCTTTAGCTTGGAGTCCCAATGGAATGAAATTATTCTCTGGAGATGACAAAGGGAAGATTGTCTACTCTGCCCTAGACCTAGACCAGGTGAGCACTTATTATAGAGACCTTAATTCCCATGTACAGTTTTCTGAAAGAATGCTTGTGTGTTTAAGTATTTAGCAGTTAGTTAATTGCTTAGTACCATGTATTATTTTCATGGGAAGGCATGCGTAAAAATATTGAAATACTGGAGGTATTTTGTGACCTCACCGGCCTTAAGACTCAGTAAAGACTGCTTTATTGGTACGTGCACACTCAGCCAAGTGCGCACACACTCAGCCAGACAACCACTGGATATCCTTCACAACTGCCTTACCTTTTTTAAAAAATAATATGTAAAAAAAAACCCACTGGTGATCCTTCTCATTTTATCACGTTTCTGTCTGAAATAACTATTATATCTTCCTTCAGCTTTCAGCCAGTACTTTTGTTTGGATAGGGTACTTTTGAATGATGTGACATTGCTGATCCATTTTATTGATGAAGTACTTTCAGAATTGTTCAGCATCTCAGTCTAGAGTGTAGAATTAAAGGAATATTTGGGTTCTGCTGGGTGATCAGCTTGTTGCCAGTAAATGGAATTTTTCTGATGTTGTGTTGTTTATGTCCCAGGTCTTTATTAATTAAAACAAGTACTAACTAGAATTTCTATATGGGAGAAAAGTTTAAACAGCCACCCTGATTGACCTATGACTGTACCTCATTTGATTTGACAGAAAGGTTTAACATCTCCAAATATAGCAATTGTGTCAGCATTGTATGACCTGGCAGTGGAGAAGAAGGAAGAAAATGTATCCTAGAGTTTCTATTGATTTCAAGTGAAACGCGTTAGGTAACCAAGAGAAATTGAATTTGTGCCACTGTGGTATGCACAGTCTAACTCCCTTCTGGTCCGCATAAAGGAACCGCACATTCATTAAGTGAACTTTGCGTGACGGTAGTTCAAAAGCTTTTGTTTATTTGTTTTCTCTTTCTTGGCCTTATTTATTTCTTTGAAGTGTTAGTTATTACCTTGTATTTTTTAGAAAGGTTGACTCTTGTTAATTGGATGTATCTTTAAAAGGGTATTTGCAACTCCAGTCTTGTATTGGAAGAGCCATCTTCTATTGTCCAGCTGGATTACAACCAGAAAGTCCTGCTTGTCTCTACTCTACAACGGACTCTACTTTTCTATACAGAAGAGAAATCTGTCAAGCAAGTTGGAACTCAGCCCAGAAAAAAGTAAAATCATAAAATCTCGATGCAGGCACATCTATTAATTCTAGCTTTTCAGAGTGGATTACAGAAAGAGTGATCTAAGCAGTGAAATTAATACAACACAGCAGTCCGCTCATAAAAAGTTAGTTACAGTAGCTATGTGTGCTCAGACATGAAATGACAGTTCTACCTACTTAGAAAGTACATGGCTGCAAATATGTTACAACCATATTTTCAGGGCACTATTGTGCAAAAATATTTAAGATGTTTTCTCATTGTTTGAACCGAAATCACTACCACATTTTGTCTGCAGTCCCGCTTGGTTTTGTGAGACTTGGTGTCAGCAAGCATTGTAATCAGGCCCATCTAATGGGTGATGTAATATCTGATGCAAGAAGCAAGTCAGCATCCCAATTTTTCTGTACACTGAAGTGAATTAAAAGGGAAAACGTATAGCAAGCACTTAAAGTTGACTTGAAGGCTAGGAACTTCTTGTATAACCTTCTGGTATCTCCTATTGTGTCATCTCTCTTGGATATGAAGGAAGATGTAATCCAGCCTTAGAACAGTATGACTGACTCTATCTGGAAGTAGAGGAAATTGACTCTTGAAAAAAGGTTTATAATGTATCTTTCAGGGATATGAATAGTAAGAGGAATACCAAGGACCATCTTATGATAAGGGGTTTTCTTGGGTGATAGTAATGGTGGGTTTGTGCAGGAGGTGAAGATTGTAACAGTTGAGGTCTATTCCTTGCTTCTTGCACGCAGAGATTGTCAGTTTCTTAGCATTAGTCTGTAGTGTTTTGCTTGTTTTTTATTAATTCTGGGAGAAGGATGACTGCATAGTAGGATCTTTGAGATGGACAGAGTACCGCTAAGGCTATGCAGCTTATTAGGAGAAATCATTTAACTTGCCTAATAGATCTAGTGTCTGACATCTAAAGCTAAGGGAAAGTCTTGTTATTTGGAAACACTGTTCTTGTCTTACTGTAACCAAATTTGTACTTTAGACATTTGACTGAATACTTTAATCAAAGAACAAACATTTTATTTTTGATAATTGGCAGTTGTAAATTTGTGCCATTAGCTTTAAAAATTGTTTCTAAGCTTTTAAAATAAACTCATCTTTTGCATTTTAGCACAGGCAAATTTGGAGCATGTTTTATACCCGGCCTATGTAAACAGAGTGACCTGACACTGTTTGCTGCCAGACCTGGGCTTCGTCTCTGGAAGTCTGATGTTCACGGAACTGTTCAGGCCACATTCATATTGAAAGATGTATTTGCTGGAGGAATAAAAACTTTTGAACTCTATCCTCGTTTGGAACCGCCTGACAGAGGAAGTTACAGCTCCCCAGAGAAACACCTTGGGCTTGTTTCTTGTTTTTTCCGAGAAGGATGGGTGCTGACCTGGAATGAATACAGCATCTACTTACTAGACACTGTGAACCAGGTAGATAAATCTTGTGGGTACATATTTTGTTTCTTACTTGTTTTTGTTTGTGCTATGCTGTGAGACTCTCTTTGGGTTATCCATTACACTTCTATGATTTAAATCCATATTTAAATGTATCGAAGAAAACATTATTCTCTCCCTCTTCAAGTTGTCATTGCAATGATACACTCTCAAACTAGCCTAATACATTATATATAAAAATTAAATATAATTAAAGCTTTCAGTCCAGGTGTTAATATCATAATCAATTCTGATACCTAGCATATATAAACCTAAAATCTAGTAATTAATGCAAAAAGAAGTTTTAAGCCTATAAAATGTGCCTGGAGCTATTTATTCTTTGCCTTTTACTACTGTTGGTGTCTGAAAAAAAACCCCAAGTATTACATTTTATTTGGTAGAGAATGAGCTGTTAGCTATTTCGTCATCTTAAAAGTGCTTATGAAAGTGTATAAAAGCAAATATCTTTTTGTCTAAATGGTATTAAACACTTGTACTGTGGCTCTTTTCTGCCACCAAATTGTATCTTGTTTAAGTTGTTATATTGTTGCTGCTAGTTTGGACATAGAAAATAGATCTATGGAATTAAGATTAGTACAAAAATGAGCTACATGATGATTAAAGGGTGCTTTCCTGTTTCTTATTCTGTAACTATATATGTTGATTAAATTCCAGTGAACACTTTTGTTAAGAGCAGCATCCTGTCCAAAGAGTGTGTTAATGTGATGCCAATTATTTCTTTCTTTGTTGACTCTTTACAGGCTTTGATTGGTGGCTTGGAAGGATATGGTGATATTGTGTCTGTGTCCTGTACCAACAATGAGATTTTTCTCTTAAAGGGAGATAGAGACATAATAAGAATTTCAAGTAGACCTGAAGGACTGTCGTCAATAGGTTTGTATCGATTAGCAAACTATAGTATATACCTCATGGAACATGGTGCCTATCATACTTAATATTAAAAAACACAAAATAAACACAAAATAAACACAAACCAAACCCCACACAAAAACATTCAGGTTATTACAAAAACCTGCCATGTTCTGTAGACTTACATATCTGCTTCTACAGATTATATTTAAAGATCTGATTGATTTATCTGCCTATCTGAGCTTCTGTTTTGGCTGCAGGGAGAATGGGGGCATTGAGAAATGAATTATGGTTCCTTTTTTTTTGAGAGTCCTAGCCAGGCATCTCTAATCTGTGCATTTGAGACCTTATTCTAAACTATGATGCTGAAGCAATCTGGATTCCTGATCATGGTTATCTCTTTACTGATCAGTCTCAATTGTTGGGGTTGGAGATCCCTGAATATGTTGATTCTGTGCCACCTGTCACCACCTACATTCCAGAGGAAATCTCAGCCTTCCCAGCAATGAAAAAGAAAGAACTGGCAACAAACCCAAAGAATACTCACTAAAATTCCAAAAAGCATTTGAGAGTTTATTTTTTTATTTATTGCTGTCCGAGTGCAGCATCTGTGTTACTAGAATTCTCTCAAAGGGATTAATAATACTTCTTTAACGATGGTGCTGGCTGATTTCTCAATCATAAAGATTGTAAACACCATTATCCAGCATGTTACACTCACAGAAGGACTACTTATGTGCATTTACAATACTCCATCTTAGCTTTGTATTAGCAAAATGCTGGTAAACATGCTGTGAAGTCTCACCGAATGCTAGAGAACTTAACTTTCTTATCACTGCATATTAGCAATAGCTTTAGTCATTTAAGCAGTTCTTTACTCACAAACTTCTAGGGGGTGTTTATTATTTTAATCTTAACTTCCAAGCATAGTTGGAAAGGAGCCTTCCTGAAGTATATTTTCTTCTAATTACCACAGTGGTTTATCTGGTAAATTTTCCTTGATATTTTTTTTTTTCCAAGATACTGAATGTTTGAATGAAGAAGTTGAAGATATAGGGTGACACTTCAGTGTGTGATGCAATAGGGTCTTCCAAGCTAAAGACCTGTACCATTCTTCATACATAAACATAAATTCAGAATTTTGCTAATATAAGTTTGATACAGGCTTTGGGGGATTGATTTTACAAAAATTATTTCATATAGATTTACTTAAATGAAGTTTATGTTGTGTGTGTGCATATATATATTTGAAATGTTGCAAACATAGAATATTTTTGCATTGTATAAAGCTTCTTTGCATTTAATAGTCTCCAAGAACTATGTTCCTACTCACTTGACACACTAGTATTTATACTTCTATTTTTCTTTTGTCAGTTTCAGATGCGAA
This sequence comes from Anhinga rufa, assembly GCA_013400875.1. NCBI lineage: Eukaryota > Metazoa > Chordata > Aves > Suliformes > Anhingidae > Anhinga > Anhinga rufa. The sequence goes on from VZTV01094369.1 coordinate 20,248, forward strand.
TTCAAAATTGCTGAATCCTTTAACAGATACGAGCCCTAAATTGCTGACCCCGTTATCAGTAACTGCATCTGTATCATCTAGCCCTTCAGTGGAAACAAATAAAAAAACGGTTACTTCCCCTTCAGTTATTGGTGATGAAAATGACTCTTATTCTTTAGTGAAAGATGATCTGGAAACTCCAATGCTATCGGAGAAAAGTTTTGATAGAGTGGGAGACTTGAGCAATGAAACAAGAAAAAGGGGCTGCTCTGTAGTAAGTGAATCAAGAAGCAGGAGCAGTTCAGTAAATTCTATGGACAGTGGCTCTAGCTTTATGGTATGTGCAGACCAACTTTCGGAAGCTCAGAGAGAAGGTCAGCTCTCTTCACAACGGTTCAGCACAATCAGCTCTGAAGATTTTGATCAAGAACTCATTGTAAAGCCGATTAAAGTGAAAAAGAAAAAGAAGAAGAAACAAGGTAAGTCTCGCAGAACTTTCCCTGCCACTGCTCATTATCAGAACATGTCACTTTTGATGTTTCACACAAAGGAGTGTCTGTGTTAGACATGCCTGCTTTGTATTATATTGTCATGCTCTTGAGCTATTCGAGTGGTTGTGGTAGGCAATTTATGTTTAAGATGAAAGTTTTGAAAGTGATAAATTGATTAAGTCTTTTTAGATATATTTGTTTTATTCTTTTAACTTTGTTTTGCTTTATGTAAACATGCTTAAGGTTCTCATCTATGGGTTAATGGTAACATGTAGTGGACTCGGCTTCCAATTTTATATTGGAATTGTATAATATCTATTCATCCTATTTAGAATATTTGACAGTGTCTTCCTTAGCCATGCTTTTTAGTTTAAAATTGTGTGAGTACTTGATTATTCTAATTGTTTACTATATTGGTATTACAACTTTAAAATGTTTTGCTATTAAGACTTTTTTGGCTTTGTGTGTGTATCACTTAGAGTTGAAGTTGAAAAAAATCAGTATGTCAAAACTTAGATTTAACTCTATTCCCCCAGTGATAAAATATTTTAATTTCTTCCTGTGCATTGAAATGTGATAGATTTTATTAATATTATCCCTCTCCCCCCCCTTTTTTTTTTTGTCTTGTGAGAACAGAAAGTGGGACCAGGAAAAACCACAGCTCTCTGGAAGCTACACCAATTTATGAGCGTCAGCTTTCTGGTGATAGTCCACATTCCTTGAATGCAGACTCCTTTTCCATAACTTCCAGCCTGATGAGTGGCAGCATTGATCGTTTGAGTACTGGATCACCAGATCAGGAAAGCGTGTTCAGTGTGGAGTCCCATACAATCTTGCAAGAAGATAATTGTTCAGAAACTTTCAGTGTCCTGCAGTCTCCTGAGTCTGCAACTGTACTAATTAATGAAGAAAATCTAGATATGGTTGATATACAGAAACTTCCAAACAGTGACAGTGGCATGGGTACTTCAACTGTTATAGATACTTCAACATCTGTCTCTCCTCTAATCCTCACAGAAGACTTGACAAGCAGTGTTGATGGTGAATATAATGTTAGTGTGGTTTCTGCAAGCAATGAATGCTGTCTTAGAAAGCTGAGCCAAAAGGAGGAGCAGGATTTTCCTACATTGTGTAAAATAGATGAAAATTTAGATAAAATGAAGCTGCAGGATACTGAAAAATCTTTTGAAGAGCCAGACCTTACAGACCAAATGTTTTTGGAATGTGAGAGTGTACTTGGTGTTCAGACATCACTGACACCAAAGGAAAGTGATGAAACTGGTAGGGAAGACCAACAGCAGCTCTCTCTAATACACAGTGCTCTCTCAGATCCTTCTGTGCTCCACTTAGACATTTCCAATGAAGTTTATTCAGATAACACTTCCATTTCTGGATGGAATTTTGAAAGTGCAATCAAAGCTAAATCTAGTACTGGCACTGCTGAATGGGTAACGGACACTCACGAAAGTAAGACTGAGAAATCTGCCTCAAGTGATGAAGAGGACATTTATGGACATGGATTACCATATTCTTCCTCGGACACTAGCATGCCTGAAGTTGGTGCTGGGCCTGGTTCCCAGGATGTGGCCAAAATGAGCGTAGATGAAATGGTGCTGTTAAAATCCGATCAGGTATATGTTTTCAATTTAGTTAAAATACTTAATTGCAGCATTTCAGAAGAAATATTCATGTAATTACTGTCCTTTCCTTCTTTAGGAAAGCAATTTTTTTCTTTACCTGATTTGAGTAAAAAAGTAAAGTGTAAAGCCAAACAGCGATATGTGTTGTAACTCTTATGAAATGTAATGTATCAGACTTCAGAATGGTTGATGTGTGCTAACAATGTGAAGAAGCTGCACTGGCTGTATTATTGCCAAAATACAAAAATCCTGTCATAAACCCATCCATTAAAGAGTGAACACTAAATCAAAGGCGGCTCCTTGACTGGGGCTCCAGTAGCCCAAATTCTCCCAGGTGCTGTTCCCAACTTCAAATGACTTCACAGGGAGTAATGCTAATTATCTCACATGGCTGGCCTCTGGTTGAGGATCATATTACCTGTAAATACTCAGAATAAGGATTACTCTTTCTTTGTGTCCTAGACAGCAGTTAGTACTATTTAAAACATTGAGATTTGCAGAAATCATTGGGAGTTTTAGCAGAAGTCTTAAGAAGGAAATACAGTTCTTCTGGTTGGGGATTTTTTTCTTTTAAATCTATAACAGCGTTGTAGATTGAGATCAACCAAATATTTTTTGATAAAGGCTGAGTTATAAGTTGGTGGTGTCCTATTTAGTAACAACTGCAGCCCAAAGTGTAGAAGACTTAGTTTCAGGTTATGATATTCTTACTTTCTGGAATGTTTAGTAAAGCTGCACAGGCACTTACATTATAGGTCATATATGCAGTGCTTGAGTTCATCTCATGCAAGCTATCAAAATTTTAAGATTCTATAAACCAAATTTCTGCAATACATGGCTCCTGTACCATACAGAGAGTATCAGAGCTGGATATTTCGCTGTCTCTGCACTCCAGCTATCTTGTTCCCTTTGCTCATGACTTCGTAGACAATAAATAATTTCCTGGACTACAGAGACACTGTACATTTTTATATATGCCTTTTTGCATCTGCCATTTCCTTTAACTGCGTGTGCTTTAATTAATAAAAGAAAGTTTTGCACTTTTTGGAGGTAGATGACAGTGTGGAGGGTTTGTTGACTTTTTGCTAAAACTTTTGTTCCAACAGTCTTATTTCACAGTATGTACTATCTTAGAGAACATAGACAGATGTAGTTTTATTTTACACAAGGCAAATTTATTCGTTAAGGTACTTAAGAACCTTAAGTTTAGCTTTTTTTAATCAAAACATGGGAGCTGCTGTGCTTATATTGCCATTTTCTTGTGCAGTTTGAAGACGCCTGACACTGTTCTGACTCTACAGTTTTTAGTTTGCAGAGAGCTGGATGGGATACTCTGGCCCTGGTTACGGCATCCTGAGCCTGGTTGTCTCAGAAAAGTATATTTGGTGCCTGGACTACCGAGGCAGCCTGTACTGCAGCGCTCTTCCCGCGGCGGGGTTGCGGTGGCAGAAATTTGAAGACTGTGTCCAGCAAGTTGCAGTTTCCCCCTCAGGTGAGTTGGCTGCTTCCCTGTAATCTCGTAAATATGGACCTTGCATAGACTTGTGAGTTTTCTTCATTTTTCTTTTTTTATTTTTTTAATAACGGCTGTTGTTTAGTTAGGTGAAACTTGTCATTTTTCTGAGATTACAAATACAGTTCAGTGCATATGTAATCTCCACTTAGGCAATTTATTGGGGTTTTTTTAATACAGTACTCCCAGAAATTTGGTTGTCTGGGCCTTGTTTAATGTAAAAGTAGTATGGGGTTTTTTAAAAAAAAGTCATATTGGGTGATACAACTGTGTCTTCACTACCTCTGCACACCATTTTCTAGCTCAAATGGCTGTCTTTCGAACAGGTTCACATTGCATTTTGGGAAGTTTTCAACATGCAGCTGTCTGATTAAAGTGAACTTCAGAAGTAGCAGTTCAGTGGTAGGCAGAGAGGTCCTTGCCTATACAAAACCTTGGGTTTTGATACAGAACTGCTTATGATTCCCAAATTTAAAATTCTTTTTGTTGTAAAATTGGGTTTGTGTATGGGTTTGGGGTTTTTTTTGTTTGTTTTTTAATACTAAAGAAAAAAAAACCTGTTAATTTTTGGTGCATTTGCATATGAGTTTGTTCTGGATGGTTGGGAACGAGGATTATGTTTGATTAAAATGAAATGGGTTTTGGTCATAAACTTGCGTTACTTTTGGCCTTCCGGATTGTTCCAGGACTGGTGTGAAAATATAAGTTTCTCAGACATTTCCTTTACTTAGTCACCTGCCTTGCTACTACTTTTCTTCCCGTCATCTCTAAAAGCACACGTCAGTCTTCCCTTCTCTCTGTAGGGGAAGATTTGCTATCTCTTTTAAGAAGAAAGATGTCCTATTTGGTCTGTAGCTGAGCTTTGTTATGGACAAACAAATGTAAGAGTAGCTGTACTAGGTGAGATAGTAGGTTCATCTAGCTCAGTATCTTGTTCTTAACAGTGGTCAAAAACAGATGCCTCCAGAAAAGCAAAATGAACGGGCTAGCATGTATGACAGTTGCCCTTGGTAGTTTCAGACTGCAACTATTGGTGGCTCAGAGACTTCCTGGGCAAAAGGTTTCTGTGCATTTATTATCCCTCAGTTCCAGGAACTCACCCACTTTTTCATCAAATGCATACAAATTTCTAGCATACACAGTTTCCCGTGGATGTATTAACACAAGAGCATGTTAACCACAAACGTCAAAATGGAATCAAGTGCTACTTTGTGGAATTATTCAAAGGAATTTAATGTGACAGTGTACTGTTCTGGTATGAACCAGCATGGATGCCCATCAGCAGTTAAGTTTGGAATTCCATTTGGTTTTCTGTGCTATACTTGCTAATTCGAGTGAGGGGAAAAGTTCTCAAGATGGATTTGTGCAATTGCATTTCTGAGTTTTGTCTGCTTGTGACATGCTACGTAACAAGCAGGCAATAGCACTGCCCACTGCGGTGTGGGACAGCACACCTGTTCAGGTGTTTGTCACCCATGGCTGGTCCACAAAAGTTATTATTTACTACTAGTATTTGTAAAAGGTGAAAGTATTCAATTAACCCCTTTTCCTATGAACCAAGTATGTACCAAACCAGTACAGAAGCAAGCCATGAACTTCAGTCTCTTAATAGTAGGCTTATTTGGCCCTGACACGGAACTTGTTTTCACAGAATCACAGAATGGTGGGGGCTGGAAGGGACCTCGAGAGATCATCTTGTCCAACCCCCCTGCGTGAGCAGGCACACCTAGAGCAGGGGGCACAGGACCGCGTCCAGGCGGGGTTTGAATGTCTCCGGGGAAAGAGACTCCACAACCTCTCTGGGCAGCCTGTGCCACCCTCACAGGAAAGAAGTTTTTTCTCATGTTTAAGTGGAACTTTCTGTGTTCCAGCTTGTGCCTGTTGCCCCTTGTCCTGTCATTGGGCAGCACTGAAAATAGTCTAGTCCCATCCTCCTGACACACACCCTTCAGATATATACTGGACACAGCACTCCAAATGCAGCCTCACCAGGGCAGAGTAGAGGGGCAGGATGACCTCCCTCAACCTGCTGGCCACATTCCTTTTAATGCAGCCCAGGACACCACTGGCCTTCTTGGCCACAAGGGCACAGCACAGTGCTGGCTCAGGGTCACTTGCTGCCCACCAGCACTTCCAGGTCCTTCTCAGCAGAGCCGCTTTCCGGCAGGTCAGCCCCCAACCTGTACTGGTGCCTGGGGTTGTTCCTCCCCAGGTGCAGGACCTTGCACTTGCTTTTGTTGAATTTCATGAGGTTCCCCTCGGCCCAGCTCTCCAGCCTGTCCAGGTCCCGTTGGATGGCAGCACAGCCTTCTGGCGTATCAGCCACTCCTCCCAGCTTGGTGTCATCAGCGAACTTGCTGAGGTTACACTATGTCCCTTTGTCCAGGTCATTGATGAATATGTTGAACAGGACTGGACCCAGCACAGACCCCTGGGGAACACCACTAGTTACGGGCCTCCAGCCAGACTGTGCCCCATTGATCACGACTCTGAGCTCTGTTGTTGAGCCAGTTGTCAATCCACCACACTGTCCGCTCATCTAGGCCACACTTCCTTAACTTGTCTGTTTTGTTTGTTAGCTTTCAGTATATAACTAAGGAGGATTTGACTTGAATTTGAACATTTTAAAAATGCACATACTCTAATGGTAAATGCATTTCACCAATTCCTAGAGAAGCTGGCGACTGTTCTGGTCTCGCTTTTATAAAAAAATTATAAGCCTTTTTAAATCTTGCATTTTTGTTTAATGCTACTGTCTTGCCTTTCCCCTCGCATTACTTTAGGTGTAGGTAGGACAAGTCAGCTGTCTCTGCTACAGTAATTGCTAAGTGATATTATGCTCTCTCTTAACTCCTCATACAGGGGCTCTTCTCTGGAAGATTGAACAGAAGACTAACAAAGCATTTGCTTGTGGAAAAGTTACTATAAAAGGAAAACGCCACTGGTATGAGGCTTTACCCCAGGCTGTATTTGTAGCTTTAAGCGATGACACCGCCTGGATTATCAGAACAAATGGAGATCTGTATCTGCAAACAGGTACCTGAACAAATTACAGGCTCTCTGAATTTTTGCGGGCTAAGATTATTAGAGGTCAAGTCTATGCAATGATCACAATTTGTTTTAAGCTTTTATCCACAGCCAGGACATAGGGAAACCTTTTTATCTTGAGAAATGGTTGGAAACAGTTGTGAGATTCTGTGTAATTAGGAGACTGGAAAAGCCAGTTCATGGCCACTTATTTTTTTTGTGCCAAGTGGAGTACATAGAGTATAGAGAATTTATGACATGGGAAGGATATGGGCTAGATGCACATAAATGGAGAAGGATCACAGAAAATATTGAAATAATATTCTTGCTTTGAAAATGGTATTGTGTGCTGAAATAATTGAGCCTTAAGTGGGTTTTCTTTTCTTGCTTTAAGGATTTTAACAAAGTATTAAGAAGGACTTTGAAAGGTGATGAGATAGTGTGTGGCTGTTCAGAAGAAATTTGGGTATGGGGGGCAGAGTAGGGGAAAGTAGAAGCTGTGTGTTTTGAAAGGTGCAGATGTGTTGGAGGTAAGAGTTACCACTTGATAATGACAGGAAGGTATTCTGAGACAGGATCATAAAGTGCTTTGGAAGTGTAGGCAAGTGGTATGTATTTTATGTGATAGAGAAGTCGGTGGAGGAATGGAACGGGCTGTGGAGCAGCAGTCTCTACAGCTGCCTTCTCATTGGGTGTGAATGAGGCAAGAATCAGAAAAAGGGATAATGCAGTGGCAACTTTGAAGTCATGGCTTTAGTTTTATTTGCTTCAGTGAATAGAAGAGGATGCATTTGGAAGGTGTTACGCAAACAATTTTCAGGCTAAATATGAGGAGCTAGGATGAAGGATGGAGCTCCAAGGTTTAGAGTTAGAGTTAGAGTTAGAGAGAAGAGTATCAAGGACTCTTGGGCATGTGGGCTTTGCACAGAGAGCTGAGTTGGTAAGGAAAGATTGCAAATAACATGATGAAGGAATTACTGGAGAAGTAAGAGGAGGACTGGGTAGGGGGAAAACAGTAAGACACACTAAAGCAGGACCACATTTCAGAGTGGCTAAATAAATTCTTATTTATCTTCCATTTAATTCTGGTTCTCTCCTAATTTCTCTTGTAGCTTTAATTGCCGTAGCACAATATAGAAGTTCTTTGTGATTAAGAAAACTGTTTAAATACACAGCATTGTTTCAAAAATACTCTACTCTTAAATTATTTTCTTTTAATTAAGTGTAAGAGGAATCAAGTGGCCTGCCCAAGGTCGCATGCATATTGCCAACAAGCGTGGATAATGGTGATAAAGAGTGAACTTTTGATTGCCAATCACACAGGGCTCTGTGGAGGTTTGAATCGGTATTTTTCTTCCCTGTGAAAGACTGGTTTGATTACATCAGCTTACATTCTGCTGTTCTTAGGCTTCTAAATTTGTCTTTAATGCCAAAAATAAATTCTCAGTATATCTGTCTTGTTAATGTGAGGAAACCAGTGATAGTTGTTTCTCCAGGATCCTTCCATTCCCTCCACTGTCCTGTCTAACTTATATATAACAAAAATGAGTGCTCAGAGGTTTGGAAATGAGCATTCTTGTTATTTTAGAATACAATACAGATGGGTCTGTTCACACTTGCTTTGGCAGCATGAGAAGATTAAGCAAAAGCTATGTTTCTTGAGGTCTTTCACATGCAGCCATGCAAATCAAACAAGTGTAATCGTGAAGAAGACATGTTCCTCTAGATTACACATCTAAATGTGTGCAAACTACCTGTAAATCTACCAGAACCTCTCTCCTCCTTTCAGTACTACACACTGTGGCATGCTCTTTTGTAATCACTTTGCTGCCACTGCTCAGGCCAGGTTGGCTCTCTCCCTGGCATGTTTTGGGTAAAAGTTCTTCCATTACAGCCTTTTTCTTTGATGCTTCCGCCAAGGCTAATGCCGGTTTTATGAACGGAGATTCCCGATACTGACACTAGAGGGAGAAAAGGAACAGAAATGACAGGATAGGACTTCTGTGCTCTGCAGAATGTTGAAGGATACACAGTGTTTTATTTCTTATATTTAAGTTCAGCTGTATTAGAGGAAATGATAAATAGTTTATGGAAAAAACAGTCAATCAAGGAAACAGTGATCACATTAAAAGCATTGGCATGTCAGGGATATTCTCCTCCTCATTTTCTTCTGTTGGGTAGCTTTGTCTCTTTTCTTTTAGTTGCAAAAAAACAATGTTTGTAAAGCAGTCCTCCTTTTTTGATTTCTAGGCCTGAGTGTGGATCGTCCTTGTGCCCGAGCAGTAAAGGTTGACTGCCCTTATCCACTGTCACAGGTTACATCCAGAAATAATGTTGTGTGGGCACTGAGTGAGCAGCGGGCCCTGCTATACCGGGAGGGAGTACGCAGCTTTTGTCCTGAAGGAGAACAATGGAAGAGTGATATTGTCAGGTAATGACACTGTGGTGGGGCAGTGTTGCAACCAGAATGACATAAATAATTGTTTTCAGTGCTGGAGCTCCTTGATGTTTGAAGTGTTACCTGAACTTGTGTATACATATATGTGTGTTCGCACTTGTATACACATATAAGTCCTTTAGTCTTCGTCCAGGCATATTCAGAGTAACTGGTGGGTTTCTGTCCAATGAATGACTGCTATGTAATGAAAGAAATTGCTGTAAACAGAAGTGGTAACACAGTTAAAGTGAGTTTAAGAAAGTGAGAATAGTTTTTAAAATATCTTTATAATAGATATAATAATAATAAAAGTCTGTCAATACGACTTTTTTCATTAAATACTGTTTCTTTAATCTGTGCCATAATGGCTTTAATAAGCTCTCCAGATATTTGAGTGAAATTTTTCTGAGATTAAATTTTAGCATTTTTCTTGGTCATACATACAGCTTGATCATACTTTTCCACTTCCCAGTCACAGATTTTTATTAATATTCTGGGTAATTGGTATTTAGCTTTGTAGTTGATCCTACACTCCCAGTAGTTAGTTTGTGATAAAATTAAAAGCCCTGGGTGTTTACTGGTGGCTTTGAGAATCTAGAATACAATCTCTCTTGTGACATCAGCCTGAAGCAATTCTAGGAAGAAATTCCAGTTCTTGTTGTCACATGATTCTGTCTTCTACTGACTATTCTGCTGTGAAGCTTTAACTTGTGTTACCTCCCAGCCTGGTATTTGGCCCTTAAAGTCTAAGGAAACATTCAGTGTCTTGTTCAAATCTGAAATTTGCATGTACTTTAACTAGTTTATTTGATGAATATATCTGCTTGGCCCACGCCCTAGGTACAATTAATGTTCTTGAGCTTTGTATTAAAGTTGCAGAAGGCAATACCTATTTGCTCTTAAATTGTTGAGAAAGCCAGCAATGCTATTTCTTTCTAAGAACCTACCTTTTAAATGTCTGATATGATCACCTGATCCTGTTGACTTTCTGAGCTTGAAAATTGTTTAACTATACAGGAAACTTACGGTCCTAAACTCAACATTTATCTTTGCCATAAAGTTAGGTTGAGTTTTCTATTTATGGTCCCTGAACTGCTAGAGTTGTTCTCAGAATAGGTCAAGGAAGTTGGAGGAAACACATTGATGAAGCTGCTTTATCAAAAACGTAAAGTACACAGCTCTATCTTTCTTGTTTACTGAACAAATCAGTTTTTGGTTAGTTTTACTGTTATGTATCCAAGTTTCAAATCTCTAGTGATCTTTGAAGGACTTATTTTTTTGTTGTTGAATGGACTTTACTTATGCAAACTAATAAAATTTGAATTGCTGAATAACTGTGAAAATTTGAAATCAAATATGGTTTTGAGCTTGGCCAGACTGAATTTGATCATTTTGAACTGCTGTTAGCATTGTAACAGCTTCCTTGAAATACCATAAGCATAAATTTGAAGTAACATTTTTAATTTATTTTTTTTTTATACTTGTTTGCATTTCCAGTGAAATGCAAGCTTTGGAACCAGTGTGCATAACCCTTGGAGATCAGCAGACATTATGGGCTTTGGATATCCATGGAAATCTGTGGTTCAGAACTGGTATAGTTTCAAAGAAACCACAAGGAGATGATAACCATTGGTGGCAAGTAGGCATTTTTTAATTTTGCTTTCAGTTTAGTCTGTTACCTTGGGTTTATTATTTGCATTGTTTCCCATGAGATTCTAAGATAAAAGTCAATGAATTGTTTGATATATTATAGCACTCTTTATTCAATATATTAACACCACAGTGTGGCTATGGCTGAAATCCCTCTTTATGTCTGCTATAAAAAAAGGGGGGAAAAAACCCATCCCATGGTCATCCAGAGCAGCATCGCAGCAGTTTTCAAGAACAAAAGAAATGTTCTACCAGGTCATGTCAGTGGTGCGTGTAGCTTGGTATCTTAGCAGTGGCAACAGGACATGCTGTTTAGGCAGAGTGTTCAACTCTGGCTGCTGAATGCGGTCTTTTCTCTTGTTTTCCAGTACCCATCCTTTTCATTAGCTAGATGAAATAAATAATAAGTAACCTTGCAAAAAAATGCTTTTATTACACATTTTTCCATTCAGTCGAGGTTTCTTCAAACCATGTGGGGCTGCTTCCTTTAGTTGCAGATCATGTGGGTAAAAACAAAGTTACTACAAGTACTCCTTGGTATTGATTCAGGATTCCCGACTCTTTGCTTTCCCCAGCTTATCTTATTTTCCCCAGAGATAGGTGTGGGGGAGAAGGGAGTACAAAAACAGTTATACAGAAAATTTGTTTGTCTACATGTCTACCTAAGTTAAAAGAATTTCAGTTTATGTGTGTATATAATCTCTTCTTGCATATGGGTGTTATGAATAGCGTGGCTTTGAGGTTATTGACAAACTACTTTTCTTTTTGTGCTCTTAAGCATTTCCTTCCTTTCTAGAAGTATTCCAGAGTGTTGCCAACCTAGCTGTCCCTGGCAATTGCTTATTTAGACCTCCTCTTGCCTTTATGAATTCAAATGCCCGTGAGGTTGTGGTAAAGGAGTATTACATGCAAGTTTTTGCGATGTGATTTAAATTGCTACACTATGCAAGTTTCTCTCTTCCTTTGGGAAACTGAAAATTCACCTCTTAGTTTGCATAGTTCGTTGTGTTTTTAGGGGGAGAGAAGAGTCATTCCGAAACAAAGGGCTTTCTTAAAATGCAGAATTCGAAGTGGATTGTTGGGTAGGAGGGATTTGTAAGATGATGTTTAATATTGGTTCTGGTTTATTGTCAAGACTCTTATTCAAAAGGTGCTGTTTTTATTTTTCCCTTTCTACACTTTGAAGGTCCTACACTTGGTAGATTTCCTGTATATGAAGTGCACACACACAAAAAAAAGCTTCTAATGAAAGATTCTGCAGTTCACCCAAAAGCTTAACTAATTATCAAGAACACCTTTTTTTTTCCCCCCCACCCAGGTAAGCATCACTGATTATGTAGTGTTTGATCAGTGCAGTCTGTTCCAGACAATAATCCAGGCAACTCATACGGTGGCAACAGCAGCTCAGGCACCTGTGGAGAAGGTGGCTGATAAACTTCGAATGGCATTTTGGTCACAGCAGCTTCAGTGTCAACCCAGCCTCCTTGGAGTTAATGGCAGTGGAGTCTGGATCTCTTCAGGCAAAAATGAATTCCACGTGGCAAAGGGAAACTTAATAGGTTGGTGTGCTTTTACATCTAATACTTTTAAGTTAAGAAACATAAATAGGAGAAAGTAACTAACTACAGTTCTGTCACCACAAAAGTTATCCATGGTGATTCAGGTCAGCTTTAACAAACAATTCCATGATTAAAAATTAAATTAAATTATTCCTTAGCATTTGTTCTTAAATATTTTCCCATTTAAAGGGAAATACTTTTCATGGAAGATTCATTGTCCACAAGTGAACTGTGCGTAAGTTACTCCTTTAGCACCTACACTTGTCTCTTGTCTGGGGTGAGAAGGCAGTCTTAACTATTGTACCTGTTATATCTAGCATAGTGGAGTCTGGCTCATGATTGGGATGACTATGCAAAATAGTAATGCTAAGGTTTTACAGTGATAATAGAGGAATTGCTTTATTTTTCTTGCTATATTTCTCAAAATAGAATTTTGTTTTAGTACTTTTCTCTGATCGAGTAAACACTAAGAATAGACCTAGAACATTGTCTTTTTAGCCTTGTCGCCAAGTTGGTCTCCTGTTGAAAACCA
>VZTV01094370.1:0-18079 GCA_013400875.1 Anhinga rufa
ATCATCCTGGTCCCATACAGGCTGTCTTTGGGGGCTACCTTCCTCCATTTCTTTGTCCTCCTCACTGCTGTGGTGATCTAGAGAGTGGGGGAAAACTGCCAGGCCAGGACAGATGCTTTTAAGGCACTAGGATCTGTTTATAGTAATGAGGGTGGAACTTCTAGTTGAGGCAAAGTTTGATGGATGTGTGAAAAGTAATTTTGTCATGGTTGTGGGGAAGGAAGAAGGGAATCAACTCCCTTTGCAGCCCTCTACCCCCAAAGTTTTGAGAGAGAAGTCCTGGAAATCCATGGGAGACTTGTTACTCCTTCCTGCAAGCCCCTTGTCCCTCTCAAAGGTAAAAGGGGTTTGTTGGACCTCTCCCAAACTTTGTGGTAGGGAGATGTTTCCGTCTCCTGTTGACATCCTTCCCTCTCAAGGGTTCTGCTGTCATGGGGACTGAGAAACACCAGCTTGCTTTTGGGAAGTGGATCTAGTTGGCTTGTGTGCCCTGATGGCAGGAAAATTTAAGCTTGTCTTCAGCCCTTAAGAGTGTGGTTGGGCTTGTTGGTTTCTCTTGGCTGCTCCTTTGCTGCTTATGCCATTTCATTACAATCTTACAATGCTCGAAAACAAACCAGTTCATCTTTCAGCTTTTCTCACCCTTTTTTTAAAATTCCTTCATGTTCCTCTGCCCCTTCTCTGCTGCCCCTCCCCAGTTGTGCTGCATCTCTTCCCAAAAACACTGGGTGATTTCCCAATTCACAGGCGCCTTGTCCTACTCAGATTAACATTGTTCTGGAGAAAACCTTGGAATAGGGAGGCAAGATCAAGGCAGACACAGTGGCTGAATTGTGGCAGTAAAACTGGACCCCTTACAGCAACTTGTTTGCAAGCTGAACTGCGCAGTAAGCCCCGTTCCTCTGTTGTATTAGTCCCGAAGGGTCCCCGCTCGTCCCTACCGTCCTGCAGCACTTCTGCGTTTTCCCTGGTTTTGTTTCCCGTTGGTGCGAATAAGCAAATGCAAGGCTCAAATAACAGCGTAGACGAGCTGGTTCCAACAAGTGAACAGAAGCACTAGATAGAAAAAATAAAGGGGGAGAGCGAATCGCCCTCCTAATCCGTAATGCAGAAAATGCTAAATCCCTCAAGACCTCCTTTTCAGCGTGTACCATCCGTAAAACCTGTTTAGGATTTGGATCGGCATCACAGTGGAAACCGGGTGTGCTGCTGCCTGTGTGCAGTGCGTGCCTGTGTGTGTTTGGCAGCAGCACAAAAGAAGCCAGTTGATGATATTCATAGGATTAAAGGCCCGATTCCTGGGGACACACTTGGTTGGATGTAATTAAAATGCCTGTCAGGCATTTGATACCAGCCACCCCTTGACAAACTGCTTCAGCAGCCGCGAGGTGCAGCATCCTATTGTAAGTGGATGATGGCGGAGCCGGCTGGTTTGTCATCATTCTCGAAATTTCTGTGGCCAGTGAACTCCCTCTTCCTCTCCCACTCACCCTCTTTTCCTTTTCACCACTGCGGGGACTTCTTCTAATTTGCAGTTTTCCTTTTCCTGACGTACACATGGTAGATACAAGCTGGTGGCTTGCAGACTGCATCTGTCTGGAGATAGGCAGCGAGCCGATGGATAACAACACTCCAGGAGAATGATTATGCAGCAGTTATTTAAGGATAGGCTTTTGTGGTATGGTAGCATATGAGCTGGTAATGATTTTCTTTTAAAAATGTCAGCTTTGTTTGCTTGTTCAGGATTTGAAAGAGTTATACATTTATGCTGTAGCTATTTGGATTTAGTCTGCTGTAGATTAAATTCCATTGTGGTGCACACTGGATGAATTAAAATGTATAGGTAATAAACTTCTGTGGCTTTGTTTATAAATATTTGATGCATACATAATGTATGTTATATGCACACGCACTCTCATACACACATACTTGTATGGATATGTTTATGCATCTATGTCTCTGTGTAATAGAAAAAAAAATCCTTTTCTCATAGCTGAAAACTGGTTTTCAGCAAAAATTAAGTATTTTCAGGTTTTTTTTCCCCACCTTTGTTTTATATTAACAGATTTTCCAGTGTATAGTCTTGGACGTGACGCACTGATTGGAATCTGCTTGTTGACAGATTGGAAAGGTAGGACACCTCTGTATTTGAATGTGATTTTGAGAATGTGGGAATGAATGTGATGCAGGGTGTGGGCTGTTCTTTGGGGTTTCTTTGTTTTGGGTTTTTTGGAGGTTTGTTTTTTTTTTTTTACAATTGTTTTTATTCTTTGTTTTTGTCAAACTATGTTTTGTTGTAGCTTTGCATAGATTTTCAAATTGCTTTGGCAGGCACTGTATTTTTGATGTGTACATATATGCTCTAGCTATTGAATTAGTCCTTTCAGCTGCAGCTACCAAAGGGTGAGATACAAACCTGAGTGCTTGTCTATTGTCTTGGGTTATCATAGCGAGGGTGCAAAACTGTCGTATCTCACTCAGTCATATTAGGTGTGGGGTCATCTTAATATTGATTTTAGCAAGAACAGGGTTAAACTCACTGGCTCGCTCAGAGCAGGTACAATCTATCACAGCACACAGCAGAAAGCATAGTGGTGGTTTCATACTGTATCGCTTCCATGGAGGAGGGAAACTTCTTTTAACTCGTTCGCTGCTGCCAAAACCAGCATGTGTCTCAGCTCTGGGTTTTTATGCACAGCGTTTCAGTAGCCTGGCAGGACTGATGGCTTTTTGACATGTCACTGGCACTTCAGAAATCATTTCTATGTATCAAAATGAAGCAAAGAGACTGGGTTTTTTTTGAGAATGTCATTGCTAGTTCCCAAGAGAAGTAGTTTATTATCCTGTTCCCCCTAATACCTTTTGGCTTTGGTTGCTTTAACCCCTTGATGCTGTAAAGGAAATGGTGAGCTAAAACCCTGCAGAGTAAAAAACATTAAACAACTTTTTGTATTGAACTTTCAGATGGGTCAAGTGGTTAAGGAATACAGATTTCATGGATTTGCAGTGTGCACCCTGCCCTTAAATAAAAATAAATCTAGACAGGATTGAAAATCTGCTCCCTCCACCTTGATGGAGAGAGGCACAGGTATATCCCTCTCACATTAACTTCTCAGGTGCCTGTTCTCACCCGGTACATTCCAAACCAGACTTGATGACATGTTCTTCTCAGTGTCCTACAGCTGATCATATTTCTTAGCTCTGCATTTAGACATGGAGGGAATATGTGTGTTTATAGGGCAGCAGTCAAAATCTGCATGGGTCTTTAGTCTGAAGTTTCAGGGTGCCTTTTGAAAACCAGAATAAAACAGGTGAGAAATTCTTCAGGAAAGGCAGTTGTATTTCTAGCCTGGGTAAATGAGGAATAATGATAACTCTGAGAGAAAGCCTGGCCTCCTGAAATGTCCAGTTTGGGTCCCCAGAGAGGCAGGAACCTCAAGCCAGGACGTTAGTGCTGGCAAGGACGTGGGCCGCTGCTAGCAGCAATGCATCCCTCTGAAATGTGATGAATAATCAGTTTCATTGCAATAAATTGCTGGAGCTGATTGATGCTGTTCCCTGGGGGAAGGCATTGGTGAGTTTTTCAGGATATTCTCTCTCCTGTTTTTCTTACATAAATACAATTCTATTCCTCATTTTCCTCTTCTACACATCTTTCTATTCTCTTGGCCTTTGTGTTTTTTCCATCTTTGGCAGAAGGCTTCTTACCTAATAGGTTTTCTTGGCTAAATAAAATTCTTCAAAGGAATGCTTTACTTGTTAGTTTTAATTAGTTGCTTTTAATACTATTTCCTCCTGGTATCAATTATCACTAGACTCATTGAAATAGTAAAACCTGAAGTAAATAGTGTATAAAATGCTTTAATTCTTGGAAAAAAATGCATTCAGCAGTCTTTTTTAGCTATGAGCAAGTCCCTTCTATTCCCTCTACTTTTAATTTCACTTCCATTATCCAAGGGCAGCAAGCCAAACTGCAGTCTCATTCTGATTTCATTAATGTTTTGCAAACTCTGTCTCAAGGACTAACGCTGCTCACTGGGCTTGATGTCAAACCCCAAGGTTTTGCTGCAGCATTGGAGAAGGGGAAGGGAAGGATCTCTCACAAATAAAGTGATGGCATTGTTAGCAGATGAGTACAACTGCCTCATTTTTACAGTATCTGTGGATAATGAGTCAAATTTGTTGACAACGTGATCCTCTTGGATGAATGCTTTTCGTCTCCTATGGAAATGTCTCTTATCTCCTGTGCACAGCATTTTATCAGTCCTCTGTGGTCTTCTAAAACCAAAGAAAGGGCGTCAGCTATTTGTTAATAAATCAGAGTTGGTGAGGAGACTCTGGTGGGGTGTTTTGGTTTGTTTTTTAAATAAACAATACATAGACTTTTCTTACATCTCTGATTTTCATTTTAACCTCCTCCTTTGATCTGGGTTTTTAAGATTCACGTTGCAAATCATTCCTTCTGGCTGCAAAGAAGAAAATGAGATGTTATGCTGGCAAAATGGAAATTATTTCAAACTGTATAATTTTCTTGAAGTAGAGGTAAGGGGCACTTACTCTGCAAGGAGAGAATTAATTCTAGATTGACAGGATTTAAAAATCCTATGGCCATGGGGTAGCATAAGATGGCTTGGAATATCAAAAGAAAAACATTTTGTTATCTGATACAGAAAGGCAAAAGAAGCCAGAGCATGCAGTGGCAATGAGGTGTGTTGGATTACAGTTTGTGGACTCCAGGGCACACACCCAGAATGATGTGATGTTTGGCACTCGCCTTCATTTAAACAAATGACATGGTGACCAAATGCGCTACAGGCATTCAGAAGCGACGCCTGGTGTCAGTTCATCCCCAGGGCTGTCTTGCGGGCAGCAGCATCAGGAGTGAGCTTGGGCCCCCGTGTCTGCCTCTGTCTGGAGATCACTTGTTAGATGGCCCTCTCTTAGCACATGCGAATGGAGGTAAGGAGGAGCTTTGCTTTACGGCTGTTCTAGGCTGGGTCTCAACACCCTCGGTTTGTTTACTAGGGTTAGGGTTAGATCACCAGTATTAATGTTGTCTTGTCCTATGATTACATGAAACGAGTATTTTTTGAGCATTAGAATTAATGGTGCTGACTTTCCTGCTGATTTATGCTTGTGCTTGATGAAGAATTCTCAGTGAAGATTTTCCTGCTGTTGTGCTTATTAGGAAGACTATCTCCTAGGCAAATTTTTCAGTGGCAAATAAAAGTCCTATGTTATGGCTTTCCTTTCAGTTGGGACATTGAGGGGGGTCATTTGTAGGGTCTGTATATCCTACTTGGATGTCTGTTTTCATTTGACTTGTAGGAAGACAGTTATCTCTGCTTCTGCACCAAAACTGGCTGAAAAATTGGTCAATGGGCTCAAAAATTATTAGGTGGGGAGAATGTAATCCACATGAATCTGGTTTTCTGTGGGTAAAACTGGAGCTAACGTATCGTGATCCTCATGAAAGCTGTTTTCCTATGGGTTTACATATTTTGTGCCCATCCTGTCCTACCACATCTTCCCTTACCTTTGCACCAGAGTACCCCAGTTTCTCTGTGGCCCTGTGCTGTCAGCTGGGCAGGATATGGCATGCGCTAGAGCTGCTGCGGGGTGCTGGCAGGCCATTGTGTGCATGTACTGCCTGGCTGGAAGATCACAGGCAGCAAGTTATGTCAGTGTTCCCTTCATTTAGGGGAAGGGAGGACTCATTTCTGCTTTGTTTTTCATTTCTAGGAAGAAAATAAATTTCTGTCCTTCACTCGCTGTCAAGCTATGTTTAAATATTAAGAGTTAGGGACAGTTAGACAGTTAGCAGAAGTTTGGTTTAGTAACTTTAGGAAGGACTCTGTATAACCTATCAAGAAAATAACCACCAAAGCGCAGGAATGCAATGGAGGATGAACTGGACCAGGAGCTCAGTTCACATGGCCTCAACTGGAGGAAGAAGCGCATAGGTGCGGGACTGTAGTTCCTGTGAAGGGCTGTAAGCTGCCAGTTTCATTTCTGAAAGCTTGTGTCCTCCTTCTCTTCCTTCTTTTCATTGTTAAACATACAAAGAAATGCCAATGTATTCCTTAATAGGGGTATTCATCAACTTCTCAAAATGATTGAGTACCTTGGTTAGGGGAAGCTGCATATGTGCAAGATTTGCTCATGAGACTTAGTTTGGAGGCTTTTGTCTCGGCTGCAGTAACAAAGGGGGTTGTGCTATTACTGTAGTAGCAGTACCAATAAAAAGGTTAGAAAACACTTGGTAAAATACTGGATTTCTCCTGCCTTAACCCATCAACTTAACTCTTTCTTCCTGGGGAGCTCTCTGCTGTATAGAATTATATTGTGATCATACAGGTGATGGCTTTTAACATAATAATGAATAAATGGCAATCAATTCACCTGTCGCATTTCATACAAAAGGTGGCTATTGCCTGATGGATGCTTAAGCTGGCATAGCAAAGCTGGGAAAGCCAGAAGAGCCTGTACTGCCAGTAGCATGCTAGGAGAAAAACCTCCATGGCAGCAATGCTGCTGACTCATGCTTTACAAACCTGGAACATTCCCTGAAAGGCTGGAGATGCAGATTAACTTCCTTTCCCTGTCCTGGTCAGGGGACATTTCATTGTATTATTTGCCAACAAGTGAAGCCTCTAGATAGTTATGCACTGCTGCATTTTCACTGACATTTTATGGAGTGCATTAGCATGGAGCTTGGGAGAAATTATGGGCAATTTATTTTAATACATTGGGTGTCAGTCGGTGCTAAATCACAGAAGCTATTTACATTTGTTTTCTGAGTCATCCTGGTTCTTGCGATAAGGTGATTTTTCAGTATGTGTGGTTAGTAAATTGGGTTCATCTTTTCTTTTTCTTACCTTATGTATATATTTGCTCTTAAAAATGCAAGCGTATGCCTTAATTGGCTAAAAGAAAATGAGTCATACTTAAGAAAGCGCCTTTCTTTAGCCTTTTCATCATCAAGGGGAAGAGGTTCATGACTGCTAGAGACAGGAATAGAGAGCTGTGGGGGAGAGATCACAGAGCTGTGTATTTAAATGTCAGTATAAAACTCCCGGTATCGTCCAGTTGCATGTGTCTCTGTGGCTCCTAAATCGCTTCCATCCACATGCTGAAAGGGACCCGAGAACTGTGTTGCTCAGCATCGTAGCATTTAATACTGAAAATCTTCGCCTTATGGTGGAATCCACAGCCCTGAGTTTGGCCGGGGAGAGAAGGGTACGTGTGGCAGCTCTGGGGACTTGGGTGCGGCACATCCTCCCCTTCCCCATTTCACATGGTTGTGTCAGAGATGTGGAAACAAAACCATAACGCATCTCTGTGAAAAGTTCCTCGACAAACCCCTGCCACCTTCGTGTACAGGGCAGCATGGTCCACTGCATAGGTGGTACGGCAGAGAGGAAATCGCGCTAAACTGGTGGCTCATTTTTTGCACTGTGGAAAGCGCCTGCTTTCGCTCTGTAGGAGCACTGTTCACCTACTCGGTATATCCTTAGGCTGCGAGGCAGCAGTGTCGGTCAGCGTGCTGTCAGGCCCCACGCGTACTCCTGGCAGCGATGCACAGGCGAGCGACCGCTGCTCTCTTGCAACTGCATTTTACATCCTCCGTGAGCGTCGGGAAGACTGTTAGCGTTTCATTGTCATTTCTGTGCTGATAATTGCCAAGATAAAATGGGGAGTTTCACAGGGTTAGAAGCTGCTCTTGACTGTGGATTTTCCACATTCTCCCGCTATTTTTATATATATATATATATATATTTGAGACATCAGGGAGAAAGGGCAGCAGGAGTGGAAAACATAGGGCTGGAGGGATCTGGAGAGCGATCACGTTCTGCCTTTGGACACTCTAGCCCTGGAAACCAGGCTGCCCTGTCTGGGAACCAGCAGTGCTGCACCTTTCTTCCCTTGTATCCAGCCCTGAGCACACAGGGAGCAACCTCACTGGTAGCTCCAGCTTGCTTTTGTCTCTGATAGCAAAGGCGTAAAAACCCAGCCTGCAGTCACAGTCCACCTGAAGTGGTCTCTGACTGGGGTCAGAGAAGGGACAAACCCAGTCACATTTCATAATTCAGAACAGAACTACCTGCTTTAGGATTTCGGTAGTCGCAGCAGTTTAACTGAAATCTGTTTAAGGGTGGATTTACTTGCATCAATCCAAAACCCTTCTCAGCACTTCTTAATGTGATTGCGGTGCTCTGGCTGATGGATTGGCATTACGGCCCTCTGTATTGACTTAAGGCAGTGTAAACCAAGTTTATAATGATTCAAGATGGCCGATACCTGTATTGATAACTTGATGGTAAATCCGGGCTTGGTTACTGCTGCAGTTTAAGTGTATGCCAGCAAGTCTGTGTTGCCAGGCCTCATTCTGGTGCTGCGGCAGGGTGTAATCCTGGCCAGCCATGGAGGTGCTCAGCCGCCCTCAGGATCAGCTGCCCAGTGAGGACCGATCCCCGGCCCTGATGACATACTGCTCCGGTGACTTCCCCCCGCGAAGCCGACTGTAGTCTGGCAGTTGATATTGTCACTTCCTAAAGTTTATAGGAAAGCTGAAACACGCATGCTTTTTTTTCTTTTTAAGTGAAACAAACTGCAGCTGAATGTGCCATGCGGTGAGCTCCTCGCTCAGAACATGCGCTCTGCTAGAGCCAGCGTGCAGCTCCTACACTGTATGCCCTGAATCGCTAAAGGACAAGACAACAGTTGAGTAATCTTTTCTTGGGTTTAGCAACATGATGATAAAACTAAAGGAACGTTAGATGCCAAAGAATGAGTCAAGATTGCACTGATAATATTTCTTTTTTCATAGTCATGATAAGATAGAAGTTAAAGCAACAAATTGGGATGCTCAGTAATACGCGGAATGCCCTCAGAGAAGATAGAAATCCGAGATATCAAACTCTGTGATGCCCCCTCACCCCATAGTCCTATAGACATACCAAAGGGGCCTCCATCTCTCTTCAAAACCCACTGGGATCTGCAGAGGTTTGTGCTCTCAGTGCCTGGTGCTGCGGGCTCACTGTACTCACGTCCTGGTTTCGGCTGGGATAGAGTTAATCTTCTTCCTAGTAGCTGGTACAGTGCTGTGTTTTGGATTTAGGATGATAATAATGTTGATCACACACTGGTGTTTTAGTTGTTGCTAAGTAGTGCTTACACTAGTCAAGGACTTTTCAGCTTCTCATGCTCTGCCAGCAAGAAGCCGGGAGGGGACACGGCCGGGACAGCTGACCCCAGCTGCCCAACGGGATATTCCATACCATACAATGCCATGCTCAGTGTATAAACTGGGGGGAGTTGGCTGGGAGATGACTGCTGCTCGGGAACTGGCTGGGCATCGGCTGGTGGGTGGTGAGTGATTGCATTGTGCATCACTTATTTTGTATGTTCTTTCCTAATTATTATTATTTTTATTACTATTTTCCCCTCCCTTTCTGTCCTATTAAACTGTTTTTATCTCAACCCACAAATTTTACTTCCCCCCCCGATTCTCTCCCCCATCCCACTGCAGAGGGGGAGTGAGCGAACAGCTGTGCGGTGTTTAGCTGCCTGCCAGGTTAAACCACAACTACTCAGAGCTGCTCTTGATGTCCCCCTGAGCAAGAGCTTCGTTTCTCCTTGGATGGATGTGCAGTGCCTAGGAGAATTGAATCCTCTTCCTTGGAAAGTTGCCACAAAGTACTGCTGCAGTACAACTAAGCATATTAATAATCATTAAAATAAGAATTGGCGCTATTATTTGTAGCGGTGGTGTTTGTTAATGAATGATAAGAACAGCAGTATTTGTAACGGCAGCCGTGAGGCACGGATGGAATTGCTTACTGCAGCAATCTTTCCTTCAAAATACACAAAATGCCTTTCAGTATTTATATGAATGTGCTTATTCGTAGGTTTGTTGTATTTAGCGTCCACTAGGAAAAATGTCTTTGAGCGAACACTTGTGGAAGTAATTATGAAAAGGTAAACTCAATACTGATGTATACAACTGCTAAAAGTAGTTTTACAGTTGTAGTCAGCGTGTGTAAGAACTCCAAATGCTGTTGTGTGCGTTACTCACAAGCAGGAAACTTGAGCACTTCAGTCATTAATTATAGAACAGAAGGGATGGAAACCATGCTCCATGGTACAAGTAACGCATCCACGTGGCTCACAAACAGTATACAAACCAAGAATAACTCCCTGAAAGAACTCACTAAAGAACATTTGAATTAAAAAAAACCAACAGTGGCTGTACTGCAGACAAAAGGAGACAAAGAGGGTGTTGTTTGAACTGCTGTGCATCTTGCTGGTCCCCCCTCAGTCTGCTGTGTGCCCTCAGTGTCGTGTTTGCCAAGGCAGGGTGTAAGAGCAGGGTAGTCGGAGATTTTGGTCTTCACAGACCTTTAAGTATTATGTGGCTGTACGGCCCTGAGTACACTGGGGCTGGCTAGGAAGGATTCTTGAGGGTTTTTGAGCGAGCATGTTGTTATGGTGGAACCCTGTTCATTTCAGTCTTCTTGTCCTGTAACTGTTTCACCCTCAGAGTCACATACACAGATCCACCAAGGCTTAGGCCCTGCCGTTCTTTGTGTGCTGTCATTCCTCATTCATGTATTTTTGCAGGAAATGCAATGTGTTTAATTTTATTTAGCATTATTGAGCGCAGGGGAACAACTGCAAAAGGGCGCATTAAGTGCAACAACTCCAGCTCCTGGGGTTTTGTGCTTGGCAGCCCAGGTGCAGGTGAAGATCCTCCAGGCAGAAGGCTCTGCGCAGGTGTATTGCCGCAGTTTGACTGCGCAACAGTTGTATATGCAGATGCCTTTGGGTACGGGGGTCTGCACGTGGCTGAGAGGTGCCTCCCGATTCTGCTCTCTCGATGCCGGTGAAGTTGTTCTTCACCGTATGTAGGAATGCCCCCGTCACTGCTGCCAGCTGTGTCACTCCAAGGCTGGGACACCAGCCCTCTGGCACAGGGAGAAGTGAAGCAATTGCGCCTTTTGCCAGAGATGGTGCAGCACTCCTGAGCAAGACCTGGGCCTGGGGGTTTCTCCTCCTGATACCAATCCGAGAGCTGTCTGTCTTGTCTTTTTTCCTTTATTTTTATTTTTTTTTTCCTCTCCCAGTTGTAAGGTGATCTGTGGGGGGAAAATCCCTCCACCTTCTGCTGAATATGTTTAAACCAGGGCTCGTGGAGGCTCCGGGCTATTGCAGTATCCTTTACAGGCAACTTGGCAGATGTGGTTCTGTTCCAGAGGCAACTTGAGCGCTGGAGCCACCTCAGTTACCTTTTGGATTGCAATTCGATACCATCAACGACTGCACAACAAAATACTTCTTGGCTGTGCAACCCAACACTTACTTTCTGTTCTTCATGTGTTAAAGGAGTTAATCTCTGCCCAGCAGGGCAAACATGAGTATTCAGCCATGGTGTCAGCTTTGCAGATTTGTGATTCCTGCCCCCTCCCGCCCCCAAATACCAACCTATAATTAAAAATGGAGAAGAGCAGTGGGACACAGGGAAGGAGGTATAGTCAAAGCATTGTATTTGTGTCCATGTGTTCACTTACATTTTGTTAGTGTTTGCATTAACATTTTCCAGAGCTCTCTTTATTAGGAGGAGCCCTTGTAATAACACTGTCTTGACCCATGAAATGCCTTTCTGCAGTATCTAAAAGGGCAGGAGAATACCAGAACAAACTCTTCTTCCAAATATCAGTGAAGGAGTGCTGGAGTTAGGATTATTTTTATGAGGTCTGTTGGAATATAGTAGTGAGGACAAACTGATTCCTGGAGCTAATCAGCTTCTTTCAGTAACCAAATATGAATTCAGCCTGTGTACATGTGTGTGTATAATAATATGAAATATAGAAAAGTAGATTTTAAATCTATAATGCTAGGGAAATAAAAGGAGTGTACCTTCTTTCACACACCCAGAATTTCACTCATTTTATAGAAACCCAGTGTTTGGGCCACATTTTTTTTATCTTTCTACATGTGTCAAAGATGAGACATTTGCTTCTATCTCATCAGGGAAAAAAAAAGATTATTCATGTCTTCTGAAATACTGTTACTGAAGCAAAATTGATAAAATCATTTAAAAAACCCCAAATCTCTTACTGGGCCTAATCCACTGTCTATGGAGTGGAGTTGACTTGAAGAGCCTTAGGCTGGGCTTCTGGTGAAGGGCAGTCACAGATGTGAGCATCTCCTTTCCACCTGTACTTTTGTTTGTATAGTTTGTTAAATATAATGCGGGGCCCAAACTGCTCATACCCATTCTGCCAAAAAAAATGTTATCACCTTTGGGTTTAATTCATGTTATAGTGCTAATACACCTCCTTGCAGTTACACTCCCTTTCCTTTTAAAACAAGGGAAAGAAATAGTTGCATAATATAAACTATGTCATGGGAAAGAAAGTAGTATATTATGACAGCTTAAAAAGGCTTTTGAGGATTTAGAGCTGTGTTTATGAGAACTGAACCCAGAGCATTTTCATTTCCCAGCAATGCTGCTCGCAGAGATCATCAGAAGACCAACGTATATAAAGATGGAAGTGGTGCAGGTTGTCAGTCAGGTGGGAAGCAGGGGCACTCAGCCCCTGCAAGAAGCCGTAGCCTCTGGCCATGCCTGAAACGCTGACAGACCGCCTCGCAGCAGAAAGACAGCGGCACTCCATCTCTGTGCAGGTTTGATGTAGGAAGGCCAAACCCATGGACTGGAGTAATCCTTGCAATATTAAAAGCCCCAGTCTTGCAGTGTCTTGGGGGGAAGGGCCCATCAGACTTCAGAGAAACTTGCTGAGATGGTCTGTCTTACCCACGCCCTGATGCCTCCCCTCCAGCTTTTCTGCTTGTCTCTGGCTCCTGGCTTCTCAGGCTCATCAGCACCTCTTGCTTTTGGTAGAATGCTCCCCATAGCAGAAATTTGCCTTGGATCTTAGGTCCTTGGCTGCTTGGTGTTAATTCTTTCACCGATCCATGTAATTAAAAATTCACTGCAGCCTGCCCGCTCTGGCTACCCCGGCCAGACCACTACTGGTGGTCTTCTGTTCCTTTTCCCTGTATCACTCACGGATTCTCTCTGTACAGAAAGTCTGCCTGGTGACAGCCTGCATCTCTGAAGTGAAGTGGGCATCCCTTGTGCAGCCCTCTGCCATCCATGGCAGCAGGTCTCTGCTGAGGCTCAGAAATCAGATGAAACGCTGGGCTTGCCAGGCTGGCCGCCGTGTTTCCGATGCAGTGCTCCTCTGCCTTTCCCAGAGCTGTGCTGCTTTGTCCCGGCGTCCGGCGCACATTTTTGCAAGGCACAGAGGCATATCTTATCGCTGCTGTGCAGGAGCATCTGTCGCAGGCTTTGCTTATTTTGTGCTTGATGGAGAGAACGGGCAAATTTGTAAATGAGAGTGTGACCCCTGCACCTGTTTCAGGTTAGAGGGCTCCATGTGATGAGAGCCGGTCTTTGAATCAACACATGTCTAGAGCTGGGGTGGGCATAGGAAGACTACTTATCTGTTTAAGTAGACTTGATGGCTATTGTGTGGCTGCCATCTGGCCTCTTTCACATGGGCTAACTTTGTTTTATTATTATCTTTAACCATATCTTACTAGGTCTCTTAAACTGCTGGTCAGTCTGCATTCATTGTTGGATAAAGGAGCTGTCACTTTTCTTAACAGAAGAAAAATCGTACTACAATAGTGGTAAACGAGCCTTCGCCCCCGCCCCTTTCGGCATGATTGCCCTTCTGCGCAAGAAATGTGATTGGTAGCAGGGGCCTTACCGCAGCATTTATCATCCTGATTAATCACTGCACTTTAATAGGGTGCTCTGCTTCAAACAGTAGGCGGTAGCCATATAAACAATAGATGGAACATTAAGCATTGAAAGCCAAAATACATTTTATGATTTAATATATTAGGAGGGAAATAAATGCAAGGTTTGGAGAAGAGCAAGTGTTGGACATGGAAGATGCTTCAGGGAACTGTGTAAAAATTTTGTTAGCTAGAGTTGAGAGGTTTGAAGGAGTTTTAAAGTGGGCTAACAGTAATAAAAATGTAATGGCAAATGTGTAACATATTGTAGACACTGCTCGTCGTGCCAGTTCGTATCCAAGTCAGTCTGCTTACCTGCTGTCAGGAGACGGTACTGATTCACAAGCCGGTGGCTGGTTCTGCTGTCTGCGTGGCAGTGTTGAGCAGGCTGAAGATCTTTGCATCTCTGGACCAAGTCCAAAGCCAGTTACGTGCAGCAGCTGCAGAAGGTCTGCAGCGCTGCCTGCGAGTGGGAGTAGGAGTTGGTCTGCAGTTCATGTTTTATTGATCTTTTCTATCCAGGTGTTCTCACCATCAGCAATAAAGACTTCTGAAGGGCTACAAACACTGAAGTGCCCAAGTGAAATTTTTCTCTTTGACAACTACCCAAGTCATAAGAATTTTAATAAGTGCAAGAAAGCAGGAATATTGTGGAAGATTTCTGAAGGTCTTTGTTGTCCCGACAGAGGTTAAGCCCATGCGAGTTCAGAGTCCCCCCGCTGCTAATGGAGGCATCTTGGAGCACTGCTGTGCTCGTGAGAGCTGCAGGGTAGCCCCGTGGTTTTACAGAGACCAGAGACTATTGAGTTGTCCTTGGGTGCTTAACACAGCCTGTTGCTTGTCAGTGCACGTCTGTGAATTAAAAATTGAACAGTGTCTTAGCTCACCATATAGCAAAATCCTGTGTGGCTTTCTGTGCTGACAGGCTTATGGGAAGGGGCGAGTCCTCCAGCATATGAAATGGGCAACACTGTCAGGACCTTGCTTCCTTCACTGGAGGTGAAAGTTGGGAGGTGGTCAGTGCATGAGTGGGTTAATAAACAATTGAATTTCAAGGTCTTTGCTGTTATGTGTTGGTCTCTTTGCCAGTTTCCAGTCTGTGTCCCATAGATACCTGTTGACCTGCCACAAAAGGTTTGAGGTGTCCCAATAAGCACTGCATAAATCCATTCTTAATATATTCTAAAGGAGCTGTTGTTACGGAGTTCTGTGCCTGGGCTGTTGAGTCCGTGGTGGTAGTAATCGGCATATCAGCAAGCTGAACAGTGTGACCAAGAAAGCATTTCCTTTTGGTGCTGCCGGTCACAGCTATCGTGTGTCAGGGGTCCCTTGCCTGGAGGTGGCTGCTCAAGGGGCAGCATCTCTCTGCAGAGTTTAAGCAGGAGGGAGTGTCCTGAAAACCAACCAACCAACCAAAAAGAAAGGTGGTGGAGGAGGGAGGGGAAGAAAAAGATCCTTTTCTGTTTTGAGTTCCTGTTGAGACTTGCCATTAGTGTGGCTTTGGTGGTGTTCTGCTGCAGTGAGTAACAATCTGTAGAAAATGAGCCTTCATTCCTCCTGCACTAACAACCCTGAGCATCGTTTGCATTCAGGACAGGAGGAGGGAGGACTGTGGGACTGCTGCAGTCTTACTTAAGCAAAACTAAGGAGCAACTATGAAGCAGTCAGACCATTGTAAAAGAAAATGTGATAATTGTAGATGGTTAGGCACACTGAATAAAACAGTTTGAGAGTTGAGAAACTGATGTGGGAACACTGAGAGACAACACGATTGCAAGGATGAAAATATATCCTTAGTTACTACGTACGCTTTACTGGCTGTGATTTTTAAGTTCAAAGCAATGGAAGAATTGCTACCCTTAGAGGGTAAAAAAATGGACAAAAATAAAAAAACCCTAACACCTACAGGTAAAAGACTACTTTTTTCCACTCTCTAGCATGTTGTACTGGTTGGGAAGATAGGCGTTCCCAGGGCTCGCAGCACATTGTTCACAGGACTGCTATGGGAGCTTGCCACCACATCTTCTGGGTGCCTACAGAAACGGGTGCTCGGAGTTTGTCCAGCAGCAACTGCACGTTTGCTGACTGTTGCTCGGGTCGTCTTGCCTTTAGGATTTTCCTCACTTTAGTGTTTCAGGTCTGTTTTTTGTCTTTTTAGGCTCCAGTCATGCAACTGGTGATCCTTGCAAGCCCCAGTGATTTCATCCTGCTTAGCCGGTATCTGTTGCAGTTTCTGGGAAGGGGAGAGGAGGAGGATGGAGATGAAGGAGCAATCCACAAACTTTAAGTAGTTTATGTGACGGGGCAACCCTACAGTGCCTAACATAAGGGTTCTATAGATGCTGTTACACAAAATACCTTGCATGAAGAGTTTTCTCCTAGATCTTTCACTGTTTGCTCTGTAACTTGGATTGAGTCATTTAATTCCTGCCTTCACACCTGAGTACATTACTCAGCTTTCATTCCTAGAAAATGTATGGAAAACCACAGAACCTTCACCTATCTGGAGGCTATGAGATAGATAACTACATAAATGCATATATTTTATGTATCTAAAGCCTATACATGCCCTATATTGGCTCGAAACTAGAGTGACTAGGTCAGTCACTTGCCAAGATTGGGCCTAGATCTTGCAAAAGGATTGCAGTCCTCCCAGGGGATTCACAGGTTGAAGGCATTGCTGAGAGAATGTGCCATTGATGGGGTAAGTGCAAAGAGCTAAGTGACAGTGCTTTGTTTTTTTGAGCAAACAAAACACTGCAGTCTGCAGCAAGTGAGGGCACTAGCCTAGCTTGTGTAGCCTAGCTAGTGCTTGTGTAAGCAGAAATGGCAAATGCTTTTGCTGTGATACTTAAGATACAGGAAAAGAATGTTTTAACTGCCTAAAAATCACCCTGTGTTAAACCTAGTATTAGGGCCAGAGGTGCATCGCACAGCATCTGTTACATGAAACTCCTGTGGGTGCCTCAGGTCTTGAAACTGCCAGGAAAGCCACTTCAAGGGTGAATCCTATTTAACTGTATCAAGGGAGAGCTGTCAAAAGGCCTGGGTTTAGTTGTTTCCTAGCCTAAGAAAGACCCACTTGTTGATACTGAAGCAAAAAGAAAAATGCTCCTGAACTCAAGGCAATGAATTCATACTACTGTTTTCTGCCCTCCCTCAAAGAGTTGAGATCTAACAACTGATCTTAGCACGTTAATATGCAGCTTCACCTTCCTGCTATGTGTCTTCTTTCTTAAATCATCTAACCTTGCCATGGCATGGGGTGAATTTGTATATGCATGTGTGCAATCAGTTCTTGTAGGCTTGTCTGTATGCAAAAGCTGTACCGTTTGACCCATACGTGCATTAAGGGGCTATGCATAATTAAACAAACATGCATTTTCTTTCTTATATGATCAAAGAAGCTCTGAAGTTTCCTTCATTCTGGGACCATGTCCCTCGTCTTTTCAGTCCGTCTGGCTCTCTTAGATCTGTAGAGATTTTGATGTTATGTGGGCTCTCTTGTTTGGTGTCATATCACTCGATACGATAGTCTGTGTGGTCTCAGCCGTGACATGTAAGTTCCCTTTTGGGAGAGAGAACCCTCTCCCTAGGAGAGGGATAGGGACTGGGGGTGACATCCATAGGGGCAAATAACTCTGCTCCTAGGAACAGCCTCTGTGCATGACTGCATCCTAAGAGGGCATCAGACTTGCTTACTCTGAGGATATACCCCACATTCCCACCAGGTCTCTTCAGCTGGTAGCTGTCATTGCACCTTGCACCACAGCTGTGAAATCAGCTTGTGATGGGTTCCCAAAATCATTGCTTAGTCCTAGGCACTGCTGATATAACAGAATGACCGCTCTTTCCTTAAGGTCAGGGGATCAAAGGATTAGATTATAACAGTTTCTCCCCCTCTTTCCCTTGTGTATCTTGTACAAAGTACCTGATGGTATCAACAGAACTTGATCCAAAGCCTACAGAAACCAAAATAAAAACTTTTCTCAGCTGCAGTGGGTTTTGGATTGGGCCCCTAAGGAGCTGCTTTGATAGTGAAGAGAGCGCACTGCGCTAATTTAGATACTGGCATGAGAAAGGCTGCTCTTGGTAGTGGGGGCTTTTTTTGCCGAGGTCCGCAGGTGAAGCCAATGGCTCTTTGGGCTCCCTTCTACTGCTAAGGGAAGGAGAGGCAGCCTGTCTGCAGGGCATAAGGCAGCTGGGCTCAGAAGCCAGGACGGAAGGCATGTCAAATGACAGCTCACACGACATGCAGAGTGACTTT
>VZTV01094370.1:22230-43993 GCA_013400875.1 Anhinga rufa
AGAAGCCTTTTGTGCCCTTGTGGCCCTTAGTGTACCTCTGGAAGCCAAGACACACGGTAGCCCTCGCCATGCAAGGCATTGCCTCATGTGCAGCGTAGTTCAATTATTAATTCTGATGATAAAATATCTTTTGCAAGTTTTTTTTCTGTAGGCGAAAAGATAAGGGTGGATTGATTGTTTCTCTTAACCAGTTACCTTACTTTTCTTAGGAATAATAAGCTTGGAACAAGTAATTCACAACATGCAGTTTATCCAAAAGAATAAGTCCCCTCTTCCAACCTCTTGAGGCATATAAGCACCCTTTGGTTTCTTAGCATTAAAACAGCCACAGGGAGTAGTGTTAGTGAGACTTGTTTCTTCACTGAATGTTAATCAACAACTGAAAATAGCTGAAGCAAATTTATTACGAGAACACACATAAACACAGGAACTTTTTTTGTAGTAGTATTTTCTTGCTTTAAATGGTTACTTTCATACCAAGCATGTGCTCAGTTTTTATTTCAGCGTTTCTTTGTGTCTGTTTCCTTGTGTGCTGGTTGGTTAAATTCTCTTCACATGTTCAAGCTGTTACTTGTGAAGCTATGACTAAGGTATGCCATCTCCTATATCATCTGAATTGAAAATACCATGGCTAACTTTGTAAAGTGAGCCACGGAGACACTAGAACACAGCAAAATTAAAACTTTTGTCCCGTAATTACTGATACATAAGCGGTTGGTTTCACCTAGCTGTGCAGTTGCCAAGTAGAGGTTGCGTGACAGCAGGAGGATGTAACCTAATTAAGGCAAATCGATTATTTATCTTGTGACACTGGGCACATGTACTGGGTTACAGGAGATTCATTCTGTCTTCTGTTTCCCGGACTTTATGGCCCCTCTGTCACATGTGTTCAGGATGAGTTGTGTCCCTATTTATTTCTGGTGGAACCTTTTATTGGGACACCATATGTCTCTACAGAATTCAGACACAATTCTTGGTAGTGTTATTTTGGTGGCAGCCTCTCCTCTCTTTATGCCTTTGTTTTTTCCTGAGTGAAGAGCGCTGTTGTGTAGTTCTGCCTTTGTAAGTCAGACTGGACTTAGCGGTTGTTGGTAGGAGGCCTTTGAACTGTCTCAGCCTTAATTCCTGTCTCCCGCTATCCCCATCATTAAGCTGGGATGCAGCACAACCTGCAGCACTTGCCTTCTTTGGGCTTTTTGGCCATGGGAGGGAAGACTGTAGTTTCCCTCAAGTAATTTCAGGCTAATTGCCCCCATGACTGGGGTATAGCAAGGGCATAAAAGACCACAACAGTTAATAAGGATAGCAAAATACGCTGCATAAAAATATGCTCGGCCAAGAGGCAATTCATTTCAAAAACAGTTTTAATTGGTTTGGAGTAATTTAGGGTGAGCTACTTCACATGGCATATGTTTTCTGGGAAATGGGCCAGCCCAGTAATGAGAGGTCACCAGAAAATTGGCACTACACGTGTGGATGCAAGGGGCTTGAAGGAATGAAACCTTAATAAAGGGTGATATCTGAATATCCTGAAGGGGGCTCAGTTCACATGCCATGTGGTTTCCAGGAGTACAGACAGTTCTGCTGCCACGACCAGGTATTGTACTGGTGATCAAACTCTGAGGTCCTACCTGAACTAGCTTCTGCTTTGAGACCATACCATCAGCTGGTACAGTCTAGAGTTGTGGCATTTAGGTCACTGTGGCCGTTCTGAGTCAGGTCAGGTGACGATGTGACGATATATCTCTTTAGGCACAGATACAGTTCTGGCCAGGTAAGTGTAGAGAATTGCAAGTGTGATAAAGTTAGGTACAATTGTATTAATAAGGCACAGATTTATCTTTCTGGCATCTGGTGATGCCGCTACCAGATGGGGTATCATCCTTTCATTGGCAGATCCAACCCAGTCCTGTTCTCATAGTCTTATGGCATCGTCCCCAAAGCACACTTAGAACTGAGAAGACCATCTCCCCAAACGAGGGAGCATGTCTGCTGTGTATCTGTTACCTGATATTCTCCCTCCATGCCTGGTTGGGTCCCCATCCGGCACGCGAGAGAAAACATACTGCATCATGGCCGGTCCAACGAAGAGGCAGATGTTCCTTCCCTTTGGTGGAGCAGCTCTTGTTCAGCAAAATGTCCTAGTCCATGTTCAGAGGGACAGGTTGGATGAGGAGTGGCTGTCCATTTGAAATAACTGACTGAGCAAGGTTTTCAGTCCTTCCAGACCTCCAGTTTGGCTGTTGCCATCTCCAGGCAATGTTTTCTGATCAGTATGTGGCTGGAGGGTGCCCTTCAGCATGAGGAGAGTGAGACTTCCACCAGCAAGAGGAAGGGGGGGCCAGACAAAGCTCCCTGCTACTCCATTGCTCATTTCCTGTTCTCACGTATTTCCCCAATTCCTAAAAAACCCAGAGAAATCTGTTTCTTAATGCCTGAAAATAAGCAGCAGCGGAGCACTGGGATTTCTTAGTTTGGATTCAAAATACCATGTCTTCTAATCATCTCAGAGCAACAGACATCAAAGCTCCTTCCAGAGAGATGTCACAAAAGGTCACACGTTTTCCTTTGAATGATGAGCGGTGCTTTTAAAGGAGCTTATGATAAACTTCAGGCCTATGACCCATATGATCTGTTTACTACATACAGACTGCAGCCCCTAGTTAAGCAGGAGTGGTGATTCTGTTAGAGCTCAGTACATCTTGTATGCGCTTCCCTGATGTGCTGTAGAGCCCATGCATATTTTCAGGCAAGGCATTTTATCATCCTTGGCCTCAATTCATAATCTTAAAAAAAAAAAAAGTCACAGTACAACACAGTTCCTAAAACTATTTCCTTGAAAATGAATCTACAGATAATCCTCAAAAATCAGAGGCAGGGAGCAGGGAGTAGCACAACAGCTGGGGAATAGGAGACAGGTTATGGAAGACCAAAGGCAGACAACTTTCCTCTTGTATAACTTAGATATGAACATAATCTGCGCTGATGCTGAATTACAAGTTGTTTATTTATTACAGGGAGCCTCTGCATCATAAATACAGATACATGGTAATAACTGGGATTTCCTTTTCTACCTCTGTTTGTCTATACTGGGCTATATACTCTTCAAGGACCAATGCCTTTTCTCAGTGTGTGCACTGCCTGCTGTAACTGGTCCCACTCTCAGCCAAAGCCTGCATGTGTTAAGGATGTACTTAGCACATTGGTATAAGAAATAAGGAGGACTGGATCCTACAAGGTTGCTGGTACTTGCTCAGATGATTAGAGCTGAGGGAGCTGTGCGGTACAGAACTCAATGGCGGCCTGCTGAAAAAATGAAGTCTTTCACTTCCTGTGGCTGAAAGGAAAATCTTTTTCTCAGAGTTCAGGCCCCTTACTCCCTGGTCCTGATCTGCAAGAAGACAGCTAGAAAAGCTTGAGCTGTTTTAGTTCCATGCTGGGGAACTCAGTAAGCTGCAGTGCAGGGCTGACTCCGTAAGTGAGACGGGGCTCGTCCTGAGCTCAGGATGCACAGGGTTGCACGAACTGAGTCCAGCAGCTGCTCTCCAGCAGTGCGTGGCTCTACTCCCAACAAGGGGAACCTGTGCCTATAATATCTGGCAGCACTGAGAGGTGTCTGGCTAATCATGTTGCTGGAATCTGGTGGTATCTTCCACATGTACAGAAAGAGCAACCTCTTTCAGCTCTGGCAGCATGTGCCAGGGCTTTCTGCCTCTGCACAACAACCATGGAAGTTTGCTGCTCCTCTTGGCTAAGGAGGTTTTGATATATCACTCACCTTGCTTATCCTTTTCTAGCACAGAAGTTTGCCCTCAGCAGAGCTCGTTGCCTGACAGGCACTCGACCAGGGCAACCCCTGAACTTTGGACCGCAGAATTGCAAGTGATGCCATGTCCTCTTGCATGTGGTGCAGTGGGCAGAACATGACTTTAGAGGTGAAAGTAAGGCCTTTACTTGTGGCATCATGGTATATCCCTAAGCAGGGTGGTTCATCCTCTTCTTCTAAGGAGATCTAGTATCTCCTTACATTTATGGAAATAGTTTTTGAGCTATAGGGTGTTTTTTTAAATTGTAATATTCTCAAAATAAAAAGTATAAATTTTGTGAGCAAATGCATCAGTGCAGAAATTGAGGTTCTCATTATTTTTTTTGCTGCTATACACGAGTGTTTTTAAAGAGAAAATGCACTTTCTATTGCTCTGTAGCGTTGTCTCCAGATCTGTGAATCCATTTTCAAATGTGTGAATTGAAAGTGGATCAGGAATGTAAAGAAAAGTACCTGCCCGGTAGGCAGAAGTCCTGGTCTCTATATAACTAAGTGTTCTTTAGGACTTTCCATACTACCTGTGACTCACTTGGCCTGAGGTCTAAGTTGTGCTAAAGTGTCTGAAGTCTTCTGTTACAGAAGGCTGCAGCCCTTGTGGTCGAATGGGTCCGTAACCTTTGACTTTCAGTCATTTTCTTTAGTCTTTATTAAGGTATTTATATAACACAGTATAGCGTTTTAAGGAAGCTATTATGCACTTCTGAGTAATGAGATTCTGCTTTGAAAGTTCCCCAAGTTTTACCTGCTAGCTCTAAAAAAGAGGCAAGTTCACTAGGTAAATTAGGTAATAAAATACTTGCTTTTAAAAATGTTCCAACAGGTGTTTGGTGTTAATGGCTTAGCTGTGACCCATAAAGTCCGTAATCTTAAGGTCAAACCACTATTTTTGACTCATTCTGTCTTCATGAAAGTAATTGCAATCAGTGTTGTCTTTTGTTGGAGAAAGCGTGGCGCTGTGAATAACTGGTGCAGCCCGGTACTTATGTAGTCTCCAGCAAGTGAAGTACAGCTTTGAGCCTGTAAATCATTTCCTGAGATTGGTCAGCTTAGGAAAAAGCATTGTTATTTTAATGCATTTTGATACAATCAGAAGCATGTGGTGCTGAGAGAGAATAATAATTTTCTTTACAGGGATTTAGTTTCAAGAGGGTAGAAATCTGTATTTGCCCTGCTTTTCTTGTTGGCTTGCCACTTGCTAAGTGTTTTCAGATGCACCATACAGTTCTTTTTTGAGGGAGGAAATAAGGCATCTCATGCTTTCTACTGTGTTGCACCATGGTTTCTCATCTCCTTAGCACTGCCTGCTTGCTTAATCATAAGCCAATTAAAGTATAATAATGGAATACACTTTTGAACTGCTCATAAATAACGGGAATTATCAAAGAAAGGGTGATAGCAAATTGTGAGGAGGAACTGTGAGCATTTTGGCCAGCAGTATGGTCTGTGCCTCCTGCAGTGCCGGCTATTGATGGCCGTGGTGAGTTTGTCTCATTTTGTCCTGTCACCGGCACCAGGATTTTCAGAGGAGGGAAGGGGATATACCATGGGGATTTGAGAGAGCACCAGAACCCCCTGAACTTCCTTTGGTTTCTTTTTCACTTCTTCATCTTGCACTAGTCTCATGTCACAACGTTATCACCTGTTAATTAGTTTACAGTTGGGCAGTGTCGATATCAAGCAGGCTCTGAGGCAGGTCTTGTTGAATCCATGTGCAGAGACCCCTGCCTGCCCTGGGGCGGCTGCAGGCAAAGCCCATGGTGAGGTACAGGGCTTCACCCTGGAGGCGGTGAAGCCTCAACAGATCACTGCTCACCAGTCCCTTTCAAACTTATCGCTGGAACCAAGGCCTTTCACGTTCATCTGATCGCAGCTGATGCTCAACACCTTCATCGTTTGCAAAAAGTTGCCTTTGGATTTGCAGATTCCTGGTCTTAAAAGCCAAGTCCCATGTTAGGTTAGTGGCGAGATGGTGGGTGGTAAGAGGCAGTGCTGATGACTACTTCGTCTGGTGATTCCTCTGGGTTACCCCCGGTGGCCAGGAAGCGCAGACTTCAGCACCCAGTATTGACCACCTGAGCTTTGTGAAGCAGTAAATGGTGGCAAATCTGCTGCAGCTAGAGGCGGTCGCTGTCACAGGCTCATCTTAGCTCAGCAGATGGCCATAAAGGAGGAGGCGGTACTGATTTCTATAGGATTTCTAGACCCTGGAGCCACAGGAAGTCTTCCTGAAATGCAGGAGCCTAGACACAGCTTCTGGCTTCCAACAAAAGTAGTTACAAGTTAGCATTATTTTTTAATTACGTGAAAAAAAGGTACAACAGTTCCTAGCAAAACCACAGTATAGTGATCTCCCACTGCTGGCAGCTTCTAGTTATTTTAAACTTTGTGAAAAATGTAGAGTATTTTATTAAAGTAAACAAAATTATCTGAACTAAGTGCTCTAAAAGGCAAACACTCCTGTTTTTACTAAATCCGTAAACTTTAATAAGGACACAGAAGTGTGTATTCTTTATGGGTATGCTGGCCTCAGCTTGACCTCAGCTAGCCATCTGGATCCCTATTTCTTAATAACATATAGCCTGCTGAATTTGGCTTTTATAACTTAAAGCTTAAGCTATTAAATACAGAACATTTGGTTTCACAGGAACTACATAATTTTCAAATAAACAAGTGGTTGGAATACATACATTACAGGAGAGAGTACTTAGAGCAAACTGTTCTCCCAGATGAAAGCAGGTCAGTTTTTCCTGTCTTATCTTTGGGGAAAGTAATGAAGGACTCGTTTCCCAGAGTTAGGTTTGGAGTTAATGTTGAAGCTAAGAAATTGAGCTAAATGGAGTTTTTCTAATTAAACATTTTCTTTTTTTAATCAGAAAAAAAAACAGTTCGTAAAACGAAAACTGTTCTTGGGAAAGGCTTAGTTTCAATAAACTTCCCATTCCTGAAAAATTCCTCCCCCTTTTTCTGATTTTAAAATGCCTTTTTTAGACATCTTGAATATGGGAGAAAAAAGTAATTTAGCTTGGAAAATCTCAAATTTCTGAAGGAAAACTCAACTCAAAGAAAACCCAAGTAAAACACAGTTGAAGCATTTCAGTTGACCTAGTCTGAAATATGCGGTGATGGGGGTTTTTTTTGGTATCTTGAGCTCGGATTGAGAAAACATGTCAGAAACCTCGTGGGACCTGGCAAGGCGATCCCTGCCAGCTCTGGGCATCGGTGAGCAGTGCAGCACCGTGCCAAGCAGTGCTGATCTACCCGGGGAATTCCCACCTGGCTCAGTGCAGCCCGGTAAGGAAATACTAACTCAGGTTTCAAAAGCAGCGTGGCTGCTTTGCCTGGCACCTCAGCCCAGCTGAAAATCTTCATGTTTCGGCAAGGCTCATCGGCTCAGGGTGTGGGGTACTGGCTCAGCCTGGGCTTCTGCTGCTGCTGGAGCTGAGAGGGTCCCCACAGCATGAGGGGACCACTCCAATAGCTGCCCACTTACCAGTGTGTGGAGAAGGCCAGGTCACAGTTTCTTTAGAAACAAAAGAATCAGCAAATTAAAATTTAAAAAAAAAAAAAAAAAGAGAAAAAAAATTATTGGTCAAGTGGGTAGCAGCAAGACTTGTGTCATTAGCTTTATTTATGGGCGCAGTGTTTCGTTCCAGCCCTGCCGCCCGCATCCTGGGCAGAAAGCCCTGAAAATGAAGTAGGATTTCTTGCAAGAGCTGACAGGCAGAGTGGATTAATAACAGGATGCACTTCCAAGTGCCCACAAACCCCAAACACAGCTGGGAAGTGCCATCTCTGTGCCCAGCTGCGAGGCTGGCCCTTTGTGCCCACTTGTTATAGAGATGGTAATGTTGATGCTGGTTAACACTGAGCCTGGCTGGGGATTTGGGCGATTGGCAGGAGGCTGTGTGGGACTGCATCCCCCAGAGCCTGTGGAGGGTAAATGAGCTGGGGAGTGGGTGCTCCTGGGCCCCAGGGGAACGGAGGAGTCAGGTTTCTGCTGCAAGCCGGGCTCCAGGCTTTTTACTAATTGTATAATGGAGGGTGACAGACTTGCTGAGTGTAACGGTCTAAACTCTGTGACTAGAAATTGTTTACACATCTGTTTTGGAGAGCAGATGTGAAGCTGGGCCTTGACAGCCACTCAGGAAGCACCCGCAGACTGTTTTTGAGCCTCCACCCCAGCTTGAAATTCTGTTTTATGAGAGTCCTCTGCCCAGCCCCATCAGTATATTTACAGGTTTCTTACCTGCATACAGTGAGACGGCTGTGCCGGAATCCTTGTCAGCTGAACCCACCTGTACTCTACCGCAAACAGGCAGGGGCTTTCATGTAACCGCGAGAGCGGGAGGAGTTTTTGCCGATATTTTCTTAATTTCTTTATTAGATACAAAAGTAAGGGCTTTTGTTTTTAGCAAATTCAGGGAGTGAGGCTCTTAGGGACTGGAAAACTAGCATTCTTCAGTCTCTTTGGACAATTTTCCTACTGTCACACCACTGGGGACCATGTGATGGTGGCACTTGTGGGACCCATGTCCCGTAAACATCACTGATCTTCTAATGAAGTTGGCATTTCTTACCAAATGCCTGATGTTAGGCAAATACTATTTTGAGTTTGCTGCTCTTAAGAATTTAGCAAGGAGGAGGGACAAGACAGGCGGAGAGTGGAATGAGGGGAAAACAGCAGAAGGGGGCAAAGCTGGATGTAGACATGCTGGTCCCAACCACCCTGTGTTCTGGGGCTGAATATACAACTGCTGGCGAGTCCTGTTTCACAGTGGAAACGTCTCTTCCTGGCTGGTCCTGGTATCATATTCTCTCTGGCATGGAGCATTGCTCATTTGCTTAAGTCATGGGCAGGTTACTAGTTTTTCCACAAAACAGGAACAGATGCATGCTAAGAGGAATTTTATGGCAGGTGTGGTTGCTTCAGCAGTCCCTGGCCTAGGAGAGACAGTCCACTTTTATGAGCATTGATGTTGGTCAAGCAGAAAATAAAGTGATGCTGTATTTCAGATCTGGGGATAGATGTTGTTTGAGTGAGAAGGAGCCAAATTTTTTTCAAAGATTATTACTTCTTATGGAAAAACTTTTGTGCTTCTTACTGACTTATAGGAAGTCATGCAAACATGCAAGTCGTTGTCTCCTTCCACTACAAGTGGCTTCATGGAGTGTGCAGTCCCTAGTGGCTGTGGCTGGCTGCTTGTGCAGTGGTTCTCCCACGCGCAGCCTTCCTGACTGACAGACAAAACCCGGCAGCATTCACTGTCATGACTTCAGGTGTTCCTCACACACCATGTCTGCTCCACCTGTCTGTCCATGGTGGTCTCCCCCGCTGGAGGGGCAGCAAGGCAGACCGTGTCGCGGGGCTCCAGGTGACTTGGGTCACAGCTCAGCATGTTTGTTGATGTACTGAAACGGGAGTGTCAGCTGAGATTCAAGAGGAATGACGAAGTCAAGCAGCCAAGGCACATGTAGCTATTTTTTCCATCCCTTTGGCTACCAGGCAGGGCACCTCCTGCAGCAGAGTCAAGCAGTTGGCCTGGGACAACTGTGACTTAACCTTGACAGCTGCCTTGGTCAGACTGTCTGTCCAGAGCAGGGAGAGAGTGATTCTGTCCTCAAGGGCTGCTGTCATCCCCTGTCCCCTCCTAAGCCACCTCTCACTGTGTTCTTGCTGCAGACCCCAGTGAGGTCTTGGTCCTGATCTCTGGTTCCTCTGGTGAGCTCTACCCTGGGACAGAAGGAGGCTGGCACTCGCCAGGGTTGAAGTCCAGTCCGTGGATGTCTTTTTGTGAAAGCATCTGGCACTTTGTGGGCTTCCTCAAAACCTCTGAAGCTGAACGAGGAAGTTGTTTGCTGGGCTGTCCCGCTTAGCAGCTCCTGCGCTGGCGTAACGTGGCCTAATTAGGCTGATAACAGTTTGTAGATGCTGTCCCTGGGGTGCCTGGCTGGGATGTGCAGGGGGCGGCAGCAGGCATTTCTTGGGACTCTGGAGGTGCAGACCTTCAGGCAGGACTGGAGGAAATGACAGCAGGGGATGTCCAGAAAATCCCCAGCAAAGCATGCAAAAAGCTTCCAGTTCTCAACTACTAAAAGACTTTGCTTCACTTAATTCCCCTTCACCCAGTGACAGGTGACTTGTGCATTCCAGATTGCTAATGGAGATAAGCAGTTTAGGGGTGATTTAGAAGATAAAAGATTTAAAGCCTCTGGGAGCTTTCGCTCTGCAGTTGTATGGTGCATGGGAAGCGCATGTATTACTGGGATGCACGTGAAATGGGACTGTCAATATGATCACGAGCAAACCGATATGGTTAGTTCCAAAATAGTGCCAGTAAAACTCCCATAATGCGCCATGGGATGTGGTCAGTGCTGCCACACCACTGCTTGGCTGGGGTGCTCTAAACTGGGGAGAAGGAAGAAGCAGAAATCCAAAGTGTGGTACTAAAATTTCTGCAAAAAAAAATAGGCTGGGAATGCCCGCTATGATGTACTGCGTCCCCTGTCACATTTGCTGTCAGTTGGAGGTCTTCAGGAAATGTTTTTATGCCATTTGTATTTATCTTGGGCATCTCTGGTGGCATATATACCACAACGTTGGAGCCATGCCTTCAAAGATGCGTTCTAGCCCATGTCTTCTCTCTCCCTTCCTTATTTAATCTGGTGCTTTGGGCCATATTATCTCAAATCTATCCATCTCAGTGTAAAAACGCAGCTTGAACTCAGTTACCATGGGTACCACACAATTTGCACAGCCTGCTCTCCACTCCTCAAAGTTAACTTTGAAGCATTTAAAATTAGAGATAACATACAGCCAGCTGATTACAGGAACCTGTGCGCTAGCCGTGGGCCAATGTGGCTTCCCCATACAACCCCAGAGCAGCCCTGGATCTTGAACCGTAGCTCTTCTCCTGGCATCATGTAGTTTGTGTTAACAGGCACGCTAGGAAAAGGCTGCACTTGGTTACTGCAGGAGTGTGGAGTTACACACCGTGTTACATCAGGGGCAATGCTGGGAATACATGTTTGACCTTACTATTAGAGGCAGGAGCTGAGAGACCTTGGTTTTCTCCCTGTGTCAGGCAGTAACCCACTCTGTTACCCACAGGAAGTCTCTCAGTCTACAAACCTGTAAGATTTTATTACTTTTTCATCAGAATCCTCTTTTGAAGTTTAATTGACACCCTTGCAATGTATAATATCATGTTGACAAGAAAAGTAAACCCAAACCAAGCCAAAAAGAAAGTGACATATTTTAATTGTGTCTTACTTTGCATTTTCATCACACCTCTGAAATATTGTTGACTCTTGGGTATAGGATGTACTCAGGAAATTTTCTGTCTGCCTAGTATATCACAGGAAAATCCGCAGGATGAACAGAACAGGTGTGTTAGAAAAGGATC
This sequence comes from Anhinga rufa, assembly GCA_013400875.1. Lineage (NCBI taxonomy): Eukaryota > Metazoa > Chordata > Aves > Suliformes > Anhingidae > Anhinga > Anhinga rufa. The sequence goes on from VZTV01094370.1 coordinate 33,460, forward strand.
CTCAGGCAAGAGGATGGAGCCAAGCCAGTGCAGCAGCTCTTGCTTTCTAACCCCCTCTTTTATGTCCTCCTTCATTGCTCAGCTGCAGAAAGCCCCCTTTCTGCCCCTTAATTCCTTCAGTAATGGTGAAAGACTCCTGTGCTGTCCTTTGGAAGGCAGTTGTTGCAGCTGCCTTGTCTGTTCACCTCCGCCCCACGCATGGGCTATATATGTGTTACAGTCCCGGATGCTGTAGGGAAAGGAAACCCACCTTTACGTTTGGACAAGAGAGCCTGGAAACCAGAGGAGCACAGAGCTTAGCATGGAGTAACGTACTGCTGCTTTCCCTCTGGGGTGAATTTTTTACCACTCTGGTTGGACAGGACTCGACACCGGCAACTGAGAAAATGCCCTCCTTGCTGCTGGGTCGAAGCACATCCCTGGAGTAGCAGCGTAGGCAGCACGGACCCGTGGACGGTCTGTGGTGTGTGCTCGCGCCAGGCTGATACAGATGCGCAGGGTCCTTCCTGCATGCTCTGGGTGCTCTGGGCAGCACATCTTCAGCTTCCCTAAGTCCATGCTTAGCAAAGCTGGAAGTGGCTCTGCCCAGCTGTCAGTCTCATTGCAACGCTTTGTCCCAGCTTCTCAGACCCTCTTCTTTCTTCCTCTTCTCCCTCCCCTTTTCCTTCCCCCAAATTGCTGTGATGTCTGAGGGACAGTCTCCTATACTGTTGGTTTACAACAGCTTGGCTGTCAAGGCTTTTGTAAGGAGATGAAAGGCAATGGCTGATTTTCTCTGTTGATGGTGCCTGTCACTCATGGCTGGGACGGAAAGCCCTGTGCAATGTTGGCACATCCTGGCTTTATTCGCTGCAAGAGCTCTGCTTGGGAACAGTATCGTTTCACACACACTTTTGGGTTTGCGTCCATGAGCTTACTGAGGGCTATGGCTTGTTTTGGAAAGTGCTGTTAGTCCAAAGACAGATTAAATGCAGGATTTAATAAGACGCATGTGGTACAGTACCCTTATTCTGAAGTAGGTTGCGGGTTTTTTTGGCTCTTTGTTAAGAGGAAGAAATCACAATCACTTCCTACAAACTTAGTAGCAGTGTTTGGCAAGGTCTTGGCCCTGAGAGGTAGGGGGACTGTAAAGTAATGTCCCGAATGGAAAAGTCACCAGCTTCCGATGGGAGTTCTGTGTGTGTGGTGCTAGACGCAAGTGTGGAAACGTGTAATCTGGTGTGTGATATTGAGGTGAGAACAGTGTGACCCTAATAGGTGAAAGATTTCTCTGTCCCAGATCTTAAATAAATACTTTCTCTTGGCTACCAACTTGCAGGGTTTCTGGTTTCTGTTTCACTAAATGACTGTAGCAGACTGTCCTTGTCCAGAAAGGAGTCTCTGGTGAGCTTTTCCTCTCCAGCGTGTGAAGAATTAGCTTTTGTGCATACAACGGTTTAATGGGTGTCTGAAATAGCTGAGGCTTCTTGAAGCAAATGGCAAAAACTGTGGTACATTGCTACGCCAGCATCTCTCAGTTAGCAGTGAAAGTCTCATAATGGCCCTTCTCCTGGAGGCCAGATTCTTCTGTGGAGGAAGCCAGCCAGAGCTGCGGCCGAAGGGGGTGTCTGGAGGAACTCAAAGTGACCTCAGCTCTTTCTGCTTTGCTGACGAACTGAGAAAAAAATAGGCCAGCAATTCATTTTACAAGTCTCTTAAGCTATCATAAGAATTTATAGGAACTCATTATACAATAAATTATAGATATAAAATAGCAGGTGGCACATCTTTCAAGCAGTATGCATTAAAATTCATCTTGACAAGACCAGGAAAACAGCCCCCAGACCTATCTTTACTGAGCAACTACAAAGGAAGTAAGTTGTAGTTAAGAGAAATGGAGTGTTAATGACAGGTCTATGCCAGTAAACGCGGCAAAATGCCTCAAACGCCTCAGCAGTAATTGTCATCAGAACAATTTCTTTTCTTACTAGTTATAAAATCAGATACGCTATTAGAGAGACAGTTTGTAAAACCCAGACACCATATATTTTCATCAAATGTAGCAATTGTCTCTGTCTCTGAGGTTCCTGAAACATAAACCCCCTTGGGGTCCTAGCTGGGCTGCTGTATGCAAGCTGTGAAAATATTGATGTACTCATTTTATCCTTTGCTTTCCTTGTCCTTCTCTGTTTCCTTTCTTTATTCCTTACTTATTGACAGCCACTAACGTAGCCAAGTTAATTCTGCGCCAGGAGGATGAGGAAACCGTTTCCTCCCAAGCCAACTATGCTGACACTGCTAACCTTGATTTCCATAAATGATTGAACAGTGTCTCCTGTCTGCAGCATATTTCAGGCTCCAGTTCCCAAAGACTCCTGGATGCTGAGAGTGCTTTTCATCTTCCCCATCTCTTCCTCACAGTCTGACAAGCTTGACTCTTGTCTCCTCTACTTTCACAGCTGTGAGCTGCTCACACTAGCAGTAGCAGCCCCAAGATGCTTTTCCCCATGCATAAACTTTTCTCAGCTTGTAGGGTTTTTAAAATTTCTTTTAACCTACTGAAAAATTTGGTGTGGATATTATAGTGAAAAGGAGAGTTCTGTAGTCACCAGACAAGCAGCGGGAATTAAAAAGCGTTGAGAGTAATTCAGTCGTTTGTAACACAGAAGCAATTTAATAGCTTTTAGAATAAATAAATTTGTGATGGCAAGATCAGCATTGCTTGTTTTTGCAGCATTAAAACTTTTTCTAGATCAGCCGAGTCAAAGGGGAATGCTTCCTAACAGTACTGCTAAGCCGGCTTTTAGAGGTAGACGTGTCCTAGGAGGGGAGGAGTACTGAGCTATTGCTGCTTAAAGCCCAATTAAACTGATGGTGAAAATTTCAGCAGGGGTCTTTCTCAGTCAGGGTGGCACTGGACTCTCGATTCTCAAGTTGAGGCACCATCCTACAGTAGTCCTTTCTGAATTTCTGGGCCACATCTGCAGCCAGGGCAAGCTGCTGACTTCGGCTGATTGTCAGCAACTTACACCAGCATAACTGGCCTCTGGATTTAGCTGCAGTGCGTTAAAGCCGTTCGCTGTCCACATCAACACTAGCTGAAATTCGGGTATATTTGACCTTCATTCCCTAGCACTTTGGAGACTGAACAATAAATGTGTAGTGAATTCTGCCCTCCAGATATCAGATTATTTTCCTTTGAAAAATGTTTGTTATCTTATTTTAAGACTCTGCTGCCGAGGGGAAAGCATGGAGGGGTGGGAAGTGGGGAGGAGGAAGGAGGAGGAGAGTGTACTCTAAAAAGAAAAAGCTATGGGGAAAGCTTTGGTGCTAATGGATTGGATCCATTTGCAGCCTTAGTGTTTGCAGACTAACGCGTATAATGCATTGTTGGGCAAAACACTAAATGCTTAAAAGTAATTTGTGGCAATTTAGGTTTTTATCATTGCTTGCACGCTGCTCTGGGGGAAGACGTAGCAAAAGACAAGCTCCCAGACCGAGGAGTTTATACTCTTAAATGTGCAATTCTGCAGGCAGCTCGGTGAAGCTAATAGATCTCTGCAAGGCAGTCAGGGCCTTGGGAGGACGGGCTGACCCCTCAGGATGACAGCACAGCTCCTTTCTGAGGGGGAGAAGTGGAACAGCTTAGGAAAAATATGCACTTAGTCCTTATAATTTTCATCATGAATAACTGGACAGGTGCATTGCTTGATAAGAGTCTTTGAAAAAGCCCCCCAAAATGAAAGGAAGAGAAACAGCTCCTGTGAAAGACAGACACTTTTTCCTATTGAATAAAATGTATAAATCTATCAAGCCAGTTGTTTTTGAAAGTTTAATAAGAGGAGAAGCCCAAGTAGGTGCACGTTAGTGAAGAATACTTACAAATAACTCGTGCATAAAAGAGCTTAATCCTCACTTGTGCATGCGTATATATATACACATCGGGTTTTTTCTGTCACTTTTTATAGGTAGATGTTAAAGTGTTTAACAAAAAGAAGGAGGTGCTATCCCTAATATATATAACAGGGGAAGTAGGATGCAGTCAGTGACAGAGGCAAATGGCAGAGCCAGAATAAACAGGTACCCTTATCCATTTTATGCTAGGTTGCAGTGCATCCAGCCTACAGCTGTCTAGACCTGTGTTAGTCTGCGACAACAGAAAAACTGTACAGTGTTACTTAAGTGAATGTATGCTAAATGCACTTACAGTCTGTATTTGTGAACAGGACTTCAGCAAGGTTTATTAATTGTGATAAACTTGTATGATAAACTTGTATGATCTGGTAAAGATTTTCATATCCAAGGTTGAAGGGTCTCTGAATGCCAGCTTCCCATTAGGAGTGAAAAATAGCTCTGTCTGTTTTGTGCCCTCTTCCTTGGAAAGGGTGATACTCAGAGCAGCCAAGGTGCCGTCCCCTGCGGTCCCGGCGCCAAAGCACCAACAAGCCAGCATGTCCCTTCATCAAAGCACAAAGCTTTTCTAAAGACTGTGCTAATTTCAATGAATTCCTTACTGGGACATGTTTTTCAGGGATTTCTGCCCAAAGCAAGCGGGCTAGGGAGAAAAACAAACAAAAAGAAACCCTTCCTTACATGCTCTGCACTGGGATTATTAGAAGATGCTCCCAGGAAGTGGAAAACCCCATTCATATCTGTGGTGCCGGATACTGGCCAGGCACTTGAATTTTAACTTCTTGCTTTCTAGATAACTGCCCCGAATGTGGAGCTGTTGGCTCCTCTGTGTGCGTGGGGCTCTCTCCTGTTTTCTAGGGGAAGAATCTTTGAAACATTGCATTATCTTCCCAGTCAGCAAGAAATGCTGATTACAGCCTGTCCCCAGCAAATTCCTGGGGTAGCACAACTGCCTCCCACTTCTGGCATCTTGTATTTTGATTGTCTGGTATTTTTGGTATTCTGCTGCTGGCTAGAACCACATTTATTGGGGTAGACCTTTAGCAGAGAGGTGATCGAGTTTGCACTTCAGACTATTAGAGTGCATGCTCAGTGCTGGTATAGTAGACAATGTGAAAGTACTAAGCCAATTTTGATTTTTTAAAAATTCATTAAAAATTTCATATGGCCACCTGGGATTTGTTGTAGGTGTGTCCCTCCTTCTGTTAATGTCCTGCTGAATGCCTCTGTCTTCTGCATTTACCCCTCCCAAGAGGCGTGCATCCACCTCCTCTGGTTCTGACTGTGTGGCATTATTTTGAATCAGTGACACATCAGAGGGCTGTTGGGACGCCGAGTGCTGAACACTCAGCTGTCGAGAACATTGATCTTTCTGCTGAGCCAGAGCAAATTTAATTAGCTTATTTTAACATTCCTCTTCATCCTGCGGGTGGGTAGAATTGATGCTGGCTGGAGCCTCATTTCCACATAGCTCATTTAGTGTAACTAATTATTGCGTGTAAGTGAATGGTACACTTTGCCGACAGCCTCTGCAGTAAGGTGGAGCAGTCGTTTCCCATTTATTTGCTGTCAGAACTGTCTGAAACCTTCTCCCCTCAAGGCAGCAAAATCTTTCAGTTCTTACTGGATGTTAACTGGGCAAACTGGTGGAAAGCTGTAGCTAGCACAGCCCCATGCCAGTGACGTGGTGCAGGCAAGGAGACTAAGAATCAAAGAATGAGAGTCTAGGCTTGGAAACAGGAAAAGCCTGAACTGCTCTCCAGCCTAAGGATAGTCCCCTTTGTGTGTATGCATTATGATTGTCTCTAATTGCATACTCGCATCCTATTTTTTATCATTACCTTAATACTAGCCTTCTTTTTAACTTGGCTTTAGTCATGTATTTCTCACTAATCTAGTCCCTGGAAATGCCTGTCCAATTCGTGCTGAAGCTTTAAAACAAACAGCTCCTGAACCAAAGCATTAGCATGAGTCAGATATCATATATGGAGAATTAATTTCTGAACAATTAAAATCAACAAAGTTACAAGTATCTGAGAGGCGAGGACCTGGGCAGCCTTAAATATAAGTGATAGTACTGGCTGGCCTCATAACACTTAGGGTGTACTCAAAGGCGCACATAGCAAGGAGAGCCCTTTCTCCCTGATTGCAGCCATTTCGGGGTCTCTCTGCTGCTTGCATCTGTAATGTTTTCCCCAGTGGGCTGTGATCAAAGACTTACAATAAGGAGAGAGGGTATGTAGCAGGACGTGCAGAGGAGGTTATTTCAATAGGCTAACCACATTTGGTGTCCAAGCATTTCTCACTGAGCAAAGAGGGTCACAAAAATGGTAGTAATGTCTGTGGTAACCTTTGCTATTTATCCCAGATAAACTGGAGAAAACTTAAGACCCTCTGCTATACAAGTGAGGCAAGAAAAACATTTTTAAAAAGAAATTGGGGTTGTTCCCTTCATTGGTGTCTTGAAGTGTCTTGTTAGGAAGTCAGTAAGGGGCTCCTGCTCTTCTTCCATTACTTTCTGGGCATCTTTGCAACCATTTCCCAAATTCCTATCTGAGATCCTTCCGCAGCAGAGATGGTGCGTACAGCAGCCCTGCCAGATCTCCCAGTGGAGGGAGTCTGGCTGGGAGTGTGCTGTGCTCCGTTTGCCTTCCCAGGTGGGTGGCTTTTTGGGGCCATTGCCAGCTTTTCTTAGGGCAGGCCTAGGGATTAAGCAGCTCCTAGGTGGTCCCAAAGCAGGCTGGACATAACAGGGGATCTGAGTTAATGAGTCTCAAGTGAGCCTTGGGAAATAAAACTGAGAGAAAAAGGCTCAGACGTAACACACAAATATGCAGCATCTTATAGTCCTCATTGAGTTTATGCTAAATTCACTGAATAGAGACTAAATACAATATGTATTTCTATTTCTTTATAGGAACAAAGAGTTTACCTTGTTTAACAACCAGACGCAGTACCCTATCATCTGCTTAAACAGGTATGACCTTTTTACTTGTTAGCATAGTTTCACAAGGAGGCTGCCTCAACAGACCAGGGAGGCTTGAGAAAAGAACAAGAAGAAAACTCCTCTAGCTTCTGGAACACTTTATTTTCCTGGGGTTAGTTCCCACTTTTGTAATCCTATATGGTTTTTTATTTTAAAAGCCTCCTGTGTCTGATGGGAGCCACTGTACCCGTTGTCAAAGCAGCTGTCGTCTTGCTTTTGGCTTAGCAAGAACCTGCTTACAGCTCTGGGTGGAAAGGACGTAAGATGGTGTCGATACAAAGGCAGAGCATCTGAGAGAGGTGTCAGTGTTGCTGCACACTGCTCTGGTTTGTCATGCCCTGCCATTGCAGTGAGTTGTACCCTGAAGGGTGAGAACAATTTGGCAGAGTAAGGGCAAGCATAATACTGCCTCATCTCCAGAATCGAAAATGGTTGGGTCAGATCAAAGAAATGCACTTTTTCTTCTCTTTGAGAAAGAGAAAACTTTCCAGAGACCCTGTCTCAGGAGACTGAAAACGTGTCAGAGGAACCTGTGCTGCCTCTGCCACGTGGATGAGCAGATACTTGTTTTGCCAATATTTTCTTATACACATGTATTCATTTCAGATTCATTTACAAGTGAACATAGTTTCTGTTCTCACAAGCATGAGTTTGAAATGCTAAGAGAGAGTATTGAGCTTTGTGAAATGGCAACTGATTTTGATTGAAAGACTTCATATGAAGCATAAGAAAAAAATGCAGGAGGGCAGAGTGAGTAGGGTGGCAAAGTGCCCACATCTCTGCTATTTTTTAACTTCACTTGGGCAGGGCAGGGTGAAATACTGCCATTCTTCTGCGGTGACGTGTTGTGTTCGCGCTGGACTTGCAACACAACCTAAACAAGAAGGTTTCAGTTAGCTCAGGAGACGCCTGTAGAAACCCATGGAGGGTGAGATGTAAGGTGTACTGGGATGATGGTCCCTGTCCCAGGATCTCCTCTCAGCTCAGCAAGCTAGAGAAGGTTCAAGCTCTGCATCCTTTGAGGAATAGTACAAATGCACACCACGCACACATGTTTTATGCAGCCTGTAAAACTTACCTCCCGTTTGTTGCTGTTGTTAATAAAAAGGTACTGGATTATGCTAGTTTAGGACATTTCTTCTGTGAGATTATACTTAAGTGGAGGAAAAAGCAATTAATAATGAGTGATTATTTGGGGATATTCATCAGTCGGTGGGAAGTGAATTCTGGACTTATTTTACTGAAATTTCACAAGCTGTCATTTTTTGACATCTGAAAAGCATGGCAAGGATTTTGTTTACAGAGAACGGACTGTAGGATTACGGGGTATTCTTAAATCTTTCATATTTTTTCTGGTCTTTTGTGGGCAAAATGAATCTTCCCTGTTCCCCCAAAAAACTCTGTGCCATGCTTCTGAGCCTGCCAAGATACTTAATGATGAAAAAATGGAAAGATCAAGCACAGCTTTAAAAGAAGGCAAGCTACAGAATGAAAAATCTGTAATAGTGTATGATCTAGGATCTGTGTGTATGTGCATGCATGCGCTTGTATGTGTAAGTGTATGTTCAGGCACAAGGCTCGTTTTGGACTTCTTGAGCTTTCTTAAGCCCATAAATCTATCCATTTCCTGACCAGCCCCCTCGTTTACTCTTGCGTGCAGTCTCTCCTGGTCCTATGAATTTGAAGGAAATGGGAATCAAGAATCAAATTTGGCTCTCTAGGTTCTTAGACTGTATAAAGCACACACACAAGTACCAGGTGGTTTACTTTTCAACCATGAACTTCTCTCTCTGGCACGCCATGGCAGCCCAGAGCTGCCATGGGCTGAGGAAGTCAGATGAAGGCTGTGTGTGCCAGCCTCTCCTGTCCCCGAGAGACCTGCTGCTGGTGTGCCTGGGGTTTAGGGTGTCTTTTGTTGTTGCACTGAATTTCAGCGCTACTCCTCCTCTTGGAAAGCATGGCACAAGCAGCCCAGCGGTTTGGGAAGGAGCCTTTGGATGGTAAACTGCTGCAGGGCAGGAGCCACCCCAGCCCTGGCATTTGCTCAGGTCAGGCTCCCTGGGGGCAGCCAGCACATACAGCAGCCCAGCGCGCCGTGCCTGCAGGCTGGCTCCCTGCCAGCGTCTGCGAGGGCGGAGGGCAGCATAAGGCTGCTTACAGTGATCCTGCACGCTTCAGGAATTTTCCCATGGCCCCAGAATACCCTTGCAGCAGTGTGCAAGTATTAAATGAAGGATTAAATTAGCCTGTAAGACTTAAAGTAACGGGCAGTTTTATTGCATTCACCATTTCTCCATTGATAATATTCCACTGGTGATAAAATGCATTCTCAGACATCTACTGTGCAAAGCTTAAATTGTCTGTCCAGGTCCCATCTTTAACTGATAGGCCTAAATTATTGCTCTTGAAATAAAGACTATATCCGTGGAGTGCCCCGTAGCCTCTTGGCACTGCTGGGATGCCACAGGCAGTTTAAGAAGTGGGCAAGTCGAAATGAAAAGAGCGGGAAACAATCGTACATCAGAACTATTATTTTCCATACAGGGTCACTGCATCAGTGGTTAGGAGATAAAATCGGGGTATAAAGTCTTGTGAGCATTGCTGTCTGTCCTGTGTCCCTTGGTCTCTGTAGTGACTAAAAGTAACAGTGAAAACTAGGAGTGGAAATAATGCGCTTCAGGTGGGTGACAGGGGAAGGTTGTGATAAAGGAGGTAGGCGCTCAGGAAAAGGAGACTGTTGCGCTGCCTCCTGTTTAAGAGCATCCCTCAAGACTGGGCTGTTGGATGGGGAGCAGGAGTAACAGAACCAGCTGTGTGGCACAGAGGGCTACAGGGATGGGTGATAAAGCTGACATCCCTCTGAGCTGGGCTCTGTCGGTACAGCTGGTTTGCAGTATTTGGAGCTGCGGGCTCAGCTTAGGAAGCATTACGGCATTCTCTGATAGTGTGGTTTGGCTTCTGGGGCTTCTGGGGCTGCTGCAGTGGCTCTCTATGCTGGTTGCTGGGCCCCATGATTCCCTGCATGTTGAACAAACTCAGCATCTCCTTCTGACACGAGCTTTTCACTGTGCTGTCTCTGCCCGTGAGCTGGTTCTGTGAAGGCACTCCACAACAGGAAGGTACCAAGACAATTTGCTCACCTGGACTCTGCCTAGGCCCTGGTGTTGGGCTGTTTCTACGCAGAGAGGGAATTCTAACACCCTCCAAAGGGTAGCCTTTTAAGTATAAGGATTAATCGCTCTTCTTTTTCTACCATGAATCTACTCAGAAGGAGAGGCACATACATGGGGAAAGTGCTTGGCGGCAGCCATCCTGAGCAGAGGCTTGAGGACAGCCTGAGGCCAAGGTGAACCTGCGATATACTCAGGGAGAACATTTGTGTATCGATATTTTGTTCGATTAGGTTGTAACCTCTTCAGATACAAGCGCATCTTATAGGAATTCTGTAGAGATCTAAGTGCACTTTAAATGACTGCACTTTAAATACACTGTAGTTTGTATTTCAGGCTTAGAAATTTCCCTCGCTGCTGGTTGGAAGTTAACATTGTACAGAAAGATGTCAGTGAGCAATGATTAGAACAGTTTTTAGGAAAAGGGATGTGAATGATACCTGCTAGAAGGATTTCTTGTAGTAGCTACAGATGTGTCGTGGTTTAG